>CAJNIZ010003474.1:0-19524 GCA_905231905.1 Symbiodinium pilosum | reverse complement strand
GACAACTTTCTCACTGTTCTCCTTTCTATTTTAAACACCGACTCCGACAGGCCTAAAGGCATGTTGATATCGCATCTCCTTTTTCCTTTTAATGGACCAGTCTTTTTCTAACGGGCTGCTGACAAGTGGTCCGGATCTGGACGCGCTTTTCGCCTTCGAGAGAGAGAGAGAGAGAGAGGATTTAAGGCTTTAGGATTCAGGGTTCACGGGTTAAGGGTTTAGTAGGGTTTAAGGGTTTAGGGCTTAGGGTATCCATAAACAGGCGGGCGACCCCAATGTGTTGTAGTCCCGATCATAGGGGCTCCAAATTCCCGAACCCCCCCCCCCTCGCCCCCGGCGCGCACCAATTTTGATTTCATGATGCCGAGGTCTTGACATACAATGGGAAACATGAAAGTTGTGACGTTCAGTATTATCCTACACCAACGAAGCACCAAAAAGGTCGCGGGTGTTTGACTTTAAGATCCTTGGGTTTTGGCTTGCACCTATTATTGGGCTTGGCGGGACTGAAGGATCAGGGCTCAGGCCTTCTTGCGTAGGCTTACTGCTTAGAATATGAGACCAGGCTTTGGGGTTTAGGAGTTAGGATTTGGGATTTGGGCGTGTGGCTCAGGAGTTGTGAGTTGGGCCTCTTCTGTGGGGTTCTGTGCAGAGCCTATTCCGGCAATACAACTCACCTACAGTTTCTCGAGTCTTAATGAATGACGCCATGAGATTGACATCGGGGCACTCTGCATTCAGCAAACTTCGTGGAGCATGGGCAAGTGTCATTTGAGGTGTGTGTCAGTGTGTCAGTGTGTCCGTGAGTGTGTGTGTGGGTGTACATCCTGAGCCGCTATTGCTGCAAGTTACAACTCATGGTAATCAACGCAGACTGATCTCAACCGAATTGAGCTTAAAAGTGTCCCTAGTTCCCTACATTCAAAGCTACTCGTGGCGTGTGAAAAAGCAGCTTCTGACCGCAATTCCGGAACTTAGGTCCCGAAGGAAAATGTGGGGTTTCGGGTTCCCATAACAAGGTTTGAAATATATTGAGGTCTATGCTGGGGCCCTCATAGAGGCATTCAAGGAGACAACCTCATGTTCTAGGGATGTAAGCCAGAATTGCAGAATCCGCTGTGGAAAGCTGATGGGACCCGGGTTGCGTCAGCATTCCACAGCGGATTCTGCAATTTGTCCATTGGAATTTTCCTAATAGTCCTAATATATCTTGCACATATGCACGCATGCGTGTGTACGTATATAGGTATATAAGTATAACACCTACAAAGTCTAAAGGGGCCATGAGCAAGATTAGGGTGCGCTGCCTTTCAGCCAGCTGATTTCACGGAGCGCCTGTGTACTTGGTCGATTCAGACCTGAACATTTCTCTACACGATGTCTGCACTTCAAGTCGCAGGGATTGGCAAGTAGATGATCGATGGGGTTTTTAGTCCACTAATTGCGATGAGCCTGCTTGTAAATTGGAACCTGTTTAGAACCTACCTATCTTTCCCCTCCGCCTTCGAGTAGCAGGCCGTAGGCTGCAGACAATACCAAAGCCCTAGGGGACATGGATAGGGCCTGCTGCCTGCCTTTCAAAGAGTATTTCTGCAAGAGCATGCCTTCATCCGAAATCGGCAGGCCGCTTTTGGTGCAGTATCCTGTCGGTCAACAGATTTGGTGGGGCAGTACATGTGCAGCATAGTATTCCTTTTCTGGCCCAAGCCCAGAGACCTGAACCCTTGCCGTGAAGTGTTCAACTGCCAAAGCCACCCTGAAACCTTGATCCGAGACCCGAAGGGCTAAGTGGTTGTTGTTTTGAGGTCTTGGGCTTAAACATCCCAATAGAACATCCCTGCATTATCCCTACAATATTCTTGCAACCTATACATTAGGAGGACCCCTCACCCTGTAACAGTGAATATAAGGGATAGTAGTATCTATATTAGGGTCCTCTTATGTTCCTAGTATACCACTATTACAGGGTGGGGGGTCCTCCTAACCTATACACTGTAGGGCTGAGAACTTAAGGTTGAACAACCTCCCAAAGGGTCCATGTAGCTATATAGTATATACTTGGGCCTTAAAGTAGGTATATGGGAACCCCTTTGGGCCCTAAGTATAGACCATATACCTACGCCCTAAACCCTAAACCCTAAACCCTATATACCTACATGGACCCTTTGGGCCTGAGGCCGGCTGAAGTATCTCCGCAACATGGACGACTGCTCTTCAACTTCGAGGTTTGACCCGTTGGTCACTTCCTGCGTTTAGGGTTTTGGGGTTTACAGACCTTTTTTAACCTTTTGGGTTTAAGGGTTAGGGCATGAAATGTTTAGGGTTTAATAGGGTTTAGGGTGCAATGTTTAGGGTTTAGGGTTTCCCTAGGGCTCCAATTAGGCCAATGTAGCTAACATTGGGGAATGTAGGAGCCCCAGTGTTTACAGACCTTTGACCTGTTGTGTTGAAAACTTTTTTTGGGGGGGGATGGGGGAAGGGGTGTTTTCACACAGTAGGGTACCTTATGGATTTTGGGAATATATAAGAACGAAAAGAAAACTACAGAGAGATCTCTGAAGGTGAGAACTCCTGTTAGAACCCGCGCAGGTAAGGACATTGCGCATTAACTGCACAGCTGTCTTTACTTTTTTGGCCTCTTGGGTCACCCTGCAGCACAGCGTAAACCCTGTTGAGTCAGCAAGGTACAGAAGTGCTGGCAGATGATGTTCAAGTCTGAGGAGGAAGCCAAGGAAAAGTGCAAGGAGGAGACCTTCAAGGGGTTTAGGGTTTAGGGATGTACAGGGGGATACTACCCCAATGATTGAGAATCAAATGGAAAGCATGGAAAATGTCATGGACAACCCTTTGTATGCACATGTATATGTATAAGTACACATCCCAGTCCCCCCTTACACGCACTTAAGGTGATGTATGACTTTAGCATCATCTCTGCCATCATCACATCCTCGCATCAAATCGCTCCCAAAAGGCCCCACCCCACAGCATGGCATGTGTTCCTGGTTACATATCGGCTTTTGAAGGGCATAGTGACCAGGGCACGAGAGGAAGAAGGGATTACCGGAGCTTGACTTGACAAGTTAACAGGACTCCTTGGGACTTAGCTTGGACCTGAGACCCTCAAATATCTTTTTGAGATTCCCTTATACTCCTATTGTGGCTAAAGGTTAACCCTTAGTTGGGGTCCTAAGTGCCACATAGAGGAGGGCTTCGACTGCAAGTGGGATGCGTCAAATCGCCTGACTCTCACCAACGTGCAGCCGATCCTTCGAAATCATCCTGTCACGGGCAAGGCTGCCATCAGTCCTTACTGGAGAATCCAAGTTTAGGGTGTAGCGTTTGGGGCTGATTTTGCAGCATTCCCCATATTATGCCACCTTTTGAACAGGCTCAAACCTCATTTGCTTTCTTAAAAAAAAGAGTTCACACGACCCCAAAGGTGGTGTTTACGGGCAGATAGGGAATCCGGTTTCTTCTGAGCACTATCTAGCACCCATGCCCTTCAGAAACGCCGAAAACAGCGCCTCAAATCCTAAGCCCTACCTGAGATCCAAGACCATTCTAAGACACTACCCACCTCAAGCCCTGACTCGGAAACCAAGATTTGGTACAACCACATCAATGTGCTGCATGGCCAAATGATGCCTGGAGACTATGCTCGCACCGCGAGCTTATGGAGCGGCTGGGAGAGGCAATCGATACGTTTAGGGTTTTGAGGGTTTAGGGGTTTAGGGTTTAGGGGTTTAGGGTGTAGGGTTTAGGGGTTTAGGGTATAGGGGTTTAGGGTTTAGGGGTTTTAGGGTTTAGGGTGTAGGATGCTATGGATATTAGGGCAAGTTCCTGGTTTTGCACAAGCCCGCAATGCAAGTGGCACAGTGTAAGACAACCACTTGTCAGGTGCGACCAGGTCCAAGAGCCCAGTTTAAAGAAATCCAAAGGGGGCCAGAGGAGCTCTAAATCCTATATGAGCCATAATCAAAACTCCTTAAAGGGGGTTATATGAGGAATTATATTTGGGACTACTATGGAGGTTATGAAGGGTGGTACTAGGAGTTTAGACTATGGCTCATACGTCTCCTTTTCAACTATGGTTCATGTTGCAAGTAGGCTTCAAGGGGAGGGTTGACTGTTGGTGAGCCCCCACGGCATTCCTTGTGGAATGGTACGGTACTTTCTTGGCGGTACTTGTTACCATTCGGGGCGGGCTGTAAATAGGAACTGCGCTCCCACTGATCCCTGACTTCTTGCTACAGCAGTACCTTGACGCAAAATGTCAAGATATCGGCCTTCACAGCGGGTTTCTCGACATCATTGCAACATGAAGTGAGTATTGCTGAAGATACCTAACGCCTTCTGAAAACCCTAAACCCTAAACCCTAAACCCTAATCCTATAGAAGCAGGAAAAGGTGTCCTAGGCCTTACTCCTTGACCTTGCCTCCTCAATGAGCCCAACACCTCAAAGGCATCGAGGCCTCCCCAAAAGGTGCGCACAAAAGGGATAACCTAGGGGTAATATAGGGGTAATGTATGGTTTTAGGGTTTGGGTTTTAGGGTTGATGATTTAGGGCTATCATCGAAAAGCCGAAGCCCTCTTGGTGTACAGGCTTTGGCCGATGGCTTTGAGCCTCTACTATCGAGTGCTCTTCGGTATCTACTCGATTTTCTACGCGGAAGTGGACATGGGGTCAACAGTCCTGAAGGAGACAAGCCTCGTGCCCATGGAGGGGACAACCATTTTACGGAAGGTTACACGAGTATAGGGCTTCGGAAATTTCAGGAGACTCTGCAACTTACTGAACGTGTAGCGCGTATCGAACTACGGTCACATTCATCGGCCGTGTCGGTGCCGCGCTCCTGGTGACTGACGTCGTTCTGGGGCTCCCAGATCTTCGGTGCATGTCAATCCCAAGGAATTGTATGTATTCATAATGTGCGAAGTAGAGCTTCTGTAGTAGGAGTTGGTAGATGTGCCCCGTATCTCTACTGGAAAGCCTTGGATGATACTGTCCCCAGCCACAGGGATCTGGCGTGCGACGGTCGCGATCCCGTCAACTGCATACTCAGAGGGTCTTGAAGACTTACTGAGTAGTAGATTAATCACCGTAATGAGACGTATGACAACTCCTGCTATCCCCATTATCAACCTACTTGCTAAGTCCCAATGACCCTCGCTTCCACGTGTTTGGACCCTCGTATGTCTGTTGTGTCTCGCACGTGTCACCAGCCGTGACAGTCACCTCGTTCCCGATCTTGCAACTGAGCTTTCTTTCGGGGAGTGGAGAGGGGTCGGCCGTCAAATGTACAGAAGTGAGTTTGACTTCGCATATGCCCAGTTGACGTCTGAATCAAATGTGTCCAAGTTGCAACCCCCAAATCCCGTCCATCAAGGGCTCCCCCCCAATACGAGCCCAACATAGCCCGTACATGGATCCCATTTTTCTGTTAGAGCAGATACAGAGTCCCCAAATAAAGATCTACTGGACGACTCTGAAGGAAATCCCTGACAATGAGGGTTTAGGGTTTAGGGCGTTTACTAAATTAGGGCTACGGCTACGAGCAGGTTAACGACAGCCACGCACATGGTGCTACGGTAGATGGATCAAAGGCTGCACGACCAAAGCTCACAGATCTCACATTTCCCAGTAGTTACATTGTTAACTTCGGGTCGACCCCAACATAGAACCCAAATACTATAGTCCTAACTATGGAGCCTCCAAAAAGGGTAGGACTCTTCGAAGTTCTCAGAACATGTGGGCGATTGTCTACGAAGCTGTCGGGCGCCGAGCGTTGGGCAAGCAGAGCTCACAGAAGGTCAAGCGTAAGCTGTCTCCAAGGAAAGGATGGAGGGTCCAAGTGCTTATTTTTGTAGGGCTTTCAGGTACCGAAAGCCAACGAGATGACAGCATTCTGGACCTAAAGCAAAATCCTGTGTTGACTTGACAACACGTATGAGCTCAAAAGAGGGCTCACTGTACTATGATGCCTGGTCTTGCTTCATGTTTTTTTTTCTAATCTTACTGGTTCTTAGTAGGGAAAAAGGGAATATAATCCCTATAAAAGATATTCCCACTAAGGACCAGTAAGCAATAATGAACGGAGGTCTCCCTCCCCCTGTCAAAATGTCCTGGCCCAAACGACAACATGTTTTTTCGGGGACGTTCTTTGTAAAACATTATTACAGATATACAGAGGCCATACGCCTTGTATTCGATTAGCATTTCGAACCTAGGAAAGGAAAATTCTAGTTAGATGAAAATCCTCAGCATTTGTCAGTATGGCATCAATGATGTGTTATTCTGCCAACTTCTCTGAAATTTCTATACGTTGCTTTGATATTGCTTCTTCTCTTGTTAGAAGGCGTGCTCCATTCCTGCTAAAACCCCTAAACCTGAAATCCTGTAGCAAGCTTCCAGCAGCATGCGCCATACCCATTATTTCCAACAACGCCAGAGAGCTTGGGAGATAAGGTGCAAGATATTGTGACGATGAATTATGTATCTTTTTCCTGGACCGGCCGAAAGACACTCTCGTCCCGACAGAGATACCCTTCCGTAAAAAAGTCCTTTAGCCTATCAATCAGAAAAGATCTACAGGACATAGCACGATAAATCATGGCTGGCATCGTAATTGTGGCCTCTTAAAATTTCATAGATCCCTCCTTCTGTGACGGTGAAGGAGAATGGCGACGTCTTCTCCCCTGAAGAGATCAGGGCCATGAAGGAGGCGATCCACGCGCACACGGTAAATCATGCCTACCAGCAAAATGCCACTTGGCTCAGCTCTGGGTGGCGAGCCTAGGACTTTACGGTTTGAAAGCCCAGGATATCTGGTACTTTTGCATATATAAGGTGGACCCCATTTGGCTGCAATGGTGGATTCAGATTTTGGTCGGGCAGTTGTTCAGTGGATGCTGCACAGCGTCAGGGTCTGTGGAGACCTTATGCTGAGTGCTCAAATCTCGTAGCTGTCCAGTGCGAAATAGTCACGAACCCCAGTCAATTTTGGAGAGCCAAGGACATCGTCATGTTGGATAACCACCGAATAGGGCACGGCAGGGAGATCTACCTTGGACCCAAGGAATCCCGGGTGATCTACACAGCCTGGTCAGATCACTATCCACCCTCCTGGGCCGGCCCAGAGGATTCTTCATCTCACTGTCGCCAAGCCTAAAGGGCATTCGAGTATGTATTATGGTATATTACAATATATTTTGGTATATTATGGTATTCTATAATATATAGCCAAACCTGAAAAAGCCCAAATGATCACGTCTCACGAATGTTTTGAGGGGCCGCGGGGCCCCTTGTCAAGAGACCGAGTATGCATTTAATGTGAATATGCCCTCTTTGGTGTCCAGTCTTTCTGCGGGTCCGTGTATCCCATAATTCCGTACTTCCAGGTTCTGGGCTAGTCACTGCAGCTTATCGTTTCGGGAAGTGTATCACTTTCGGGCACCTGGACCTGCATGCCAAGCTGCTCCGCGAAGACAGATGTCAGAAAACTTACTCCTGGCAGAAGTTCGGCGTCGAGCAGCAACCGCAACAGCCCTAATGTTGCCACTTTCCTAGTTGAACAGAGGGACCTGGGAGGAGTCATCTTGAGAAATGCAGATGTCACGTTGACGTTCACTACAGTTCGCTTGTTGTTTGCTTTTGTGGTTCCCTGGTACCATCATCGTTTTACGCAACTCTGGCTGCAAGAAAAGCATTCACAGGTGCAGTTTGCATCCAAGCTCGTGCATACAAAGTTGCTGCACGGCAAAACCGACAGGTCAGATGCCATGAACGCAAAAACAGCTTGGCAGGGTACCATACGATAAGTCAATCCCGGGGAAGGCAAAATGTCAAGCATCTCTTTGCCGAATTGTGCTCAACTACTTCATGATTCGCTCTCACCGCTATGTATTGACCGTTTTGGAGTTGTACGATTTGAAACGTCGTTTAGGCGTCTTGTGGGGGTTCAAAGAGGTGATTGGGATTTCCAAGTTTTATTTATGCATCATGGGTTACGTGTGGCAAGTCTACGTACAATAAATGTTAGCTACAGCCAGCTTTATGGAATTCAGCCGCACTCATGACCTGCAAAATTACATGAGTTGCATGGCTACTATGAAGTTTCTTGTGCCTTGCAACGGTCTGAGCATTTGAAACACAACTCCAAATAAGTGGTTACCAGGTTTGTACTCAATAAAGGCCTCATATAATGCTTGTGAAAACGTTGCCTTGTTTCTAATAAGGTCTATGTAAGCTTCCTTGAAGATTACCCATTTTGTATTTACCCACCTGGAAAAGCCCTTGAGTAGTGAGGTGTTAGATGTCCTTAAGTTAGGTCATTCCCGCTTACAGAAACTGTTGCAAAACAAGGTAACTGGAATTATCATAACCCCCCCAACAAAGCCCCGTTAAAGACCCAACCTCTAAAGTTGTAGTTTGTTAGCCGAAGGCCAAAGGCACGATATAGCCACTTATAATTTCATTTTCCATGTCCTTTTCCATTTGATTCTCCATTATTGGTAGGATTGTATGAGTAGGGTCTCCAGCTCTGTATGATCCGCAGGGTCCTTCAAAGTAGATTCCGACTGCAAACGCCAGAAGCTTCAAAAGCCACAGTCCAAACATTCCTAACCAATTAGGGGAAGTCTTATTCCCAAACCGTTTTGAAACTCGGTGTGATAGTTTCAACTTTTTCGATTAGACTTTTAGGGCTAAGGTTGTTCTTTTTCTCCTCTCCCCCAAGCCCAGCATCCTCCAACTCGATACCCAGCGGATCCAAACAGCCCAAATTAGGGTGCTACTTATGGAACTTATAGCACAAAAGTGAGTAGACTTTGTCGACATGGATACCCGGACTCATGGAGGACTATAGGCCTGCAAGGAGTACACTTGCAAAGATACTGCAGGGAGTCGAGCCTGTCAGCGCTACACCTGAGACACCCCAATCAAACCCAAAGTAAACACTAAACCCCCAACCCTACGCCCTAAACCGGACACCCCACCCCTAGGGGTCACAGTATCTGATCTGCCTATGCTTCCCCAGAACATGCAGCACAGTTACTTATTGACCGTACTCACTTGTTGGGTAAAGGACCCTAAGGGCCAACCTAAACTTTAATACTGACATATCGTTTTCCATGTTCTTCTCCATTTCCAGTATGGCCCGATATACTCCTACATAACCCATGTACCTATCTTGTAGTGGAACTTCAAGCTAAACACCCTCAACCTGAAACTTTCCAACTCTAAACATCAGACCTACTTGGAGGGTCATTAGGGCCTAGAAAGTAGGTTAATAACCCCTATAAGCAAGAGTATTAACTACAGTCCTATTATTGACCTACTTACTAAGTCCCCATGAGCCTTAACCCTAAACCCTAAACTCCCATTTTCTTTTCCATGATTACTCCATAACCCCGATATAACACCTATATAGCCCCTATACCCTAGAACGCCTGGAGCGTCTCCCTTTTCCAATTATTACTATATGAGCTGTAGTTTGAACTCCTTAAAAGAGGGTTACATGAGGGATTATATAGGGGCTTACTATAGGGGTTATGCAGGGGGATACTAGGAGTTTAGCCAATGGCTCATATAACTCCTATATGACCCTAAACCCTAAGCCCTAAGACTTATAGTAGTTTCCATGTTCTTGCCCATCATTATTTACGAACCCCTATATAAATTAAACCCTAAACTCTATAGCAGTTTCCATTTTCTTTTCCACTATTACTCTATAATATAACGCCTATATGGTACATGACCCTCCAAGTAGAAAGCCGAGGTCGATTCTAAGACAGGCAAAGCTGCTGCCGGCATTGCCAAGATGGTTCACTGCCAGGATTGGGGGGTAATACTAGGGTTTTAGGGTTTTAGGTTTAGGGTTTAGGGTTTAAGGGTTTAGGGTTTAGGGTTCTATTGGTATAGTGTATTGGGGACTTAGCTTGGACCTCAGACCCTTCACCTTTTTGGATTCCTTTATACTCCTATGGTAGGTATCTAAGGGTTAACCCTTAGTAGAGGTCCTAAGTGCCACGTAGATAGGGATAATGGAACAGAAAATGGAAACTACTACGTATCAGATTCAAGGGGGCTTAGGGTTTTTGTTTGGGTGTTTGTCATGGGTTCCTCGTTCTGCCCAATATACTACGCCCCCACGGTTCCCCTCAAATCGGGTTTGTTTAAAGGTTGAATAAGGCTAATATTATCAAGGCGGGACCTAGCCTCGGCAGTATAGGGAGGGTGTAGCAGGGACACTTGTAACGGATGCAGGGTTGAGGGTTTAGGGTTCGAGCTTCCCCAGACAGGGGCCGGGTTTACTTAGACGTTGCGATGGAATATAATAGTAATTTAAGCTTAAACGAATATGTAGTAGTTTCCATTTTCTTTTCCATCATGCCAGTATTACCCTAATATTTACATACTATGGCAGATCAGGAATCTTCGCAGAGTCCAGGTATGGTTTAGGATGCAGGATTCGAGCTTTAGGTGCCTGGGTTTGCTGCTCATCCACGTGGTGAATCACATTTCCCCTGCTAGGTCGTTTGAACACGCCTGTGTTTCCTGTCCCAAAGGGTCCATGTAGCTATATAGTATATACTTGAGCCCTAGAGTAGTTCTATGGGAACCCCTTTGGACCTTGAGTATAGACCATATACCTACATGGACCCTTTGGGAGTGTTTAGTTACTGGACCCCTCTTGTTGGCTCGACCAAAAGCTGACTTCAGCAGGAACTGCGCACAAGAAAGGTTGCGAGGATTGGCGTCTCCCGCACCTGTCTTCATTGCCATCATATGAGCTATATAGAGTCTAAACTCCTAGTATTCCCCTTACTAAGCCCACAATACTCCTCTACATAATCCACTAAATAACCCCTGTAAAGAGTTTAGACTATAGGTCATGTCTTACTTGTTACTTGATTTTGTGTGTTGAGGGCCTTGGTGAACACGCTCACCTGTCATGGGCCCAAATGTGCAAACATCTTTAGGCAGCCTCCAAGTCACACCTCACCACGAGCGTCAACTTAAAATGCTGGCGGTCATGTTCTCCGGTCCTACTGTACCCGAAACCCTACAGCCCTAAACCCTGAACCCTACAACCCTAAACCCTGTCCCACTGAACCCTGAACCCCAGCCACACGACAGTCTTGCTACCAGACTGTCCATGGCCGGAGGAGTACCAACACCCACTTCGTTCAGTACCTACCTCTCACAGAAGATGTGGCCTCAGATCAGCGTAGGGCTGGGGAACTGGGTAGGCCCCTGGGAAGCTTAATGTTTTCCCTAATGGCTTTAATAGGGGACCATATATACTAATATTGTTAATATTGTTCAATGGGTTTTAGGGGCCAACCTAGGGAACTATTTTGAATGACCCCAGGACCACTACTAGTACGGTACTAGTACGGAGTTAGGGAATTATGTGACGTGATACTACAGGGTTTACATGGGAGTAAGAGACTTCACCGAACGGCTGCTGCACAGTCCATAAGGTGGATAGCAGCAATCCGCGTACTGTTCGAAATGCTTGCATACTCCGTAAACATCCCAGAATGGCAGCTTCTTAGGATGGATTCGCGCAGTAGATTCAGTAGATGTGTATATATATATATATCTACACACTACGTAACTGTAATGGAAATCCTACATCTGAAGTCTGGGTTCTTAGCGGGTGTTTGGCTTCCTTGGGCTTTGCTCCGGAGGCTTAGCCTCAAAAATCCTAAGTATCTATGCAGTGCAAAACAGGTTTTCTTTAGCAGGAATGAGTCATAAGGGTTGGATTAGTTCAGTCCTTGGGAAAGAGGATGCCTACTTAGATCACTCGCCTCGCAGGAGCCTAGAGTCTAGCATGTTCTGGAACCCTTCATTTATGGGGGTTTTCCAGAAATTGGGATGGGAGTGCTTATGAGAAGGATCATATGTATTGGGGTCTATATTGAGGCTCCATACGTGGAAAACTCCTTAAGCTTCTCATCATGATTTTCGCACCTGGTTTATGAGTATCTAACCCATAAACACCGGGACCTGAAGCCCTAAACCTTCAACATCCGCTCCCCCAATATCGGAGGAAGGAAGAGCTTCAGGCCTTAGCCGGATTTCGATCAGTAAGTCCTAAACCCTCTGTAGAAGCTCCGGTTTGAGGGACCATGGAACTTGGCAAAATTATGCCACCTGCCTAAACTTCCAGTGACGTCAAGAGGATGTAATTTGGGCCCAGAGCCATTCCTATATAAGCTATAGTCCAAACTTCTGAAAGGGGGTATGAAAAGGGTTGTTAAGAGGATACGAGGAGTTGGGCCTATAGCTCATATAATTACTCGGGCCCCAATTATGCACTGTTTACGTACTTGGGCCCTTAGGGTGTTTCCAGTCTGGCCTTTCATGTATCATGCTTGTAGTCCCTGATAAATGGAGTCTCTCCAACTTAGTATAATTTCAGGAATGCGGGTCTCGCTACTTGGGCTCTTGTGATACTCCCACATGTAAGATCCTAACTGCTTGCAATGCTTGCGGGGAGGTCATGAAAGCTCCCGACGTCCAGCAAGACTTTCGCAAGATGGGAGGGGCTCTCAAACATGTGGCCCGTTTTTTTTCAGCAAGGCAGTCATGTATGCAGGTTCTCCAAATTATTGAGTATGCAGATGAGTGAGAAATTGAGCAGTTCTACAAGTGGTAGTTTCCCCAAATACGGGATGCCAATATAGACCCAAAAATATTAGAAACTTTATGAGGGGGACTTCCAAAATGCTCCCCCTAATTGTAGCAAACCCTAAACCCTATACACCCCTATATAACCCCTACGTATATAGCCGCTATATCCCCTGTAAAGGTACACCTACTTCCCGGAAATCCCTAAGTCTGGTAAGATTAAGTTGCCTAGGGATGGCCCAGGTTTCCTTGTCCATGGCGATGGTTAGATGGTGCGTGTAGCTCATCCTCTATCGCTCGTCGCAAAATCCCAGCACCTCATAATCATGATGCCGAAAAGCCCTAAACCTTCAACATATTATATAATAAGATCCCCAATATACCTAATTTACCCCATGTTCTATACCCTATATAAACCAGTATAGTAGTCTATATCTTTCACACGCCCAGGTTTGACTCCCAGCTTCCGCCCACCTCAGCGGGGCCGAGGCGTACGAGGCCATGGGCAATGGGCACTCGTTGCTCAGTTTAGTGGAATTGGGGGATAGTAGGGGTACTCTTAAAGGGGGAGTAATAGGGGTTACTTGGGGTTATATGAGGTTATGGAATAGAAAGTTGAAACTACGATTATTGGTTTATATGGGGTTTGGCGTTTATTTAGGGTTTAGGGTTTAGGTTGAGTAGGTTCGTATAAAAAGGTTTGGAGAGAGTGTGCGGTGTAGGGTCTTGTCCAGGGTCTTAGTACTTGTTTGGGGAGAGATGCTTGGGATTCGATCTTAGGTACATGGCTTCTGACAGGAGTTTATCGAAGTTAACGAGGGGATACACACATCTATGTATGCATGCATGCGTGCTGGCATGAAGGCATGTAAAGCATGCCCCAGTCAGCATTCTAGGGAGCCCGTTCATAGGTTTGTAGCTCTTGGTGCAGTAAAACTCTTGCTTAGGGCTTACCTGGACCTCAAAAGTAGATAAAAACTCACTGTATAGTCCAAAAGGCCATTATGCCACATACTTTGGGGGTCAAGGTGGTGGTGAAGGGTTCTGGTTGACGGATTCTTGTTTGTGTCCAAGCAAACTTGGCAGTCCTTCATGGAAGCCTAGTTGTCCCAGTTCCAAACCTAGCCATCATCTGCAAAGGAAGCCCACCTCAGCCCAGCTGATGCTCCTGATCGGGAGCATGTACGAAAAAATGGTGGTCTTGCCACCTGGGAGGTTTTTTTGGTTGGTGCAGGTTGCCGAGGAAGCCCCTCCTTTCAGCTTGCGTCGGAAAATCCAAGTGTTCAAGTAGAAAATGGCGCTAGCCCTTGACTGGAGGATTTTGGGTTTAGGATCCAGGCTCCAAGGTTCAGTTGTCAGGATTCACGCGAGTATCTCTGATGAGGACCTTACCCTCCCCGAAACTAGCACAGAACTCATCATGCAGGGCCCCTCCACAGACCGTGGGGGCCTAGCTGGAGAGCATACTGTGGGACCTACAGTAGGCTAAGGACATCTTGCACATTTCAGAGCCCAACCCTAAACCGCCTACAGCATGGTGCGAAATTTCCTTGAGTAAACTGCGGAGGCCACAGCGTGGGAGCTCTATCGCAGAAGGCCACTGCCTCACACAACTTCCCTGAAGTTTGCAGAGTTTGTCGGGTGTAGAGGTTCATCTTTTCAGTATTTTGTGATTATGAAGAGTCATGAGAAACCCTATGTTTACCTTGTATACCCCACCAGAGCAGATAGGCCAGACCAGACCTGTTCTTGGCTACCATTCTTGCAAAGACAAGACTCAGAGTCGCGCGGTCTAGCATTTGGTCTTGCAAATGCATCTAGGCACCAGCTTGCTCATACCTGCTAGAAGGAGATCTTCTCGGGAGTTTATTATCCAAAAGACCAAAGCCTCCGCAAAATGGCATTCTCCCCTTGAAAAGGATCCGAGGGAGGAGTCCTTTACAAAAAAAGCCACCTGTTGAGGTTTCAAGACCTATTGTTGGTCATCATTTAGCATCCCTGAGGAGGTTGCATACCGTTGGGGAATCCCGCGGCAGGTTGCTCTTGCAGGGCAGCTCTCTCACATGCTGGCGCATAGATCCTACATTCTTTTGATGTTTGACATGCGCTTTTGGGCGAGGGCTAACAAATATAATTGAAGTTACAATGAAAGACACCCAATCCTTGGAGTAGATGCTGTCTGGTAGGGTGGTATAGGGCATTGAAGACGAGTCTGTGTTGCGATATCCCCTGACCAAGATCCGCGCATGTTTTGGAGATATAGATGGCTGGACACCTTTTTTTGGCACATAGCAGAAGCAGCACAATGCAGGCCAAACTGGTTCTAGTAACACATTCACAAATCAACCGGCAAAGCAAGCTCACATGACAAACCTTGACAAGGAAACCATCTGAGTAATGATTCCGATGTCTTTGCGGCCACTAGCTCATCTCAGGCTGTTTTTGTTTAAGTTTTCTTGCCGCTGAACGAAAAATCCATGGCGCCAGCAAAAAGCAGAGCCGTAGCATAGTTGCGACGACAGTCCCAGGCCTTGCGCGGAGGTCCCCGGCCCTAGCCGAACAACCAAAATGTCCAACTAGTGCGTGAGAGAAAGCCCGGATCCCAAAACCCCTAAACCTCATACTCTATCTCTATATCAATCTATCCATCTATCTCTCTCCCCCTATGTAACCTCTACATATATTCCGCGGGCCCCTCAGATCCAAACAAGGCGTACCAAAGTGTGGACCATTGGCAGGTGACGCGCCACGACCTGAGGTAGGGGATTTGGTTGCGTCCAGTAGCTGGGTTTAGGGTGTAGGGCTTAGGATCCTAGACGTTACCCGAGGGTTTCCCAAAATTAGGCGTGCCTTTTTGGGGGTCCCCATAATAAGGATTCTATTTTTGGCTGTCTGTATTGAGGTGCCCCTATTCGAGGGAAACTACTACCGAGACCTTCCTTGCTCCGTACTTAATCCCCTCCCTCCTGAAAGAATATGTACACCCCCTTTACTACCCTTATATTAGGGAGAACAGTCATTATTAGGGGGTGGGGGAGTGGTAATTATGGGGTTGGTGGCTGGAGGTGTTTTATTAGGGTTATAGGGCCCTTACTAGCAATTAGGCCCTACACGAGGGTAGTTCGAGGTCCCCAAAATCCTGAGGCCCACTCCCAACAAGTGGCTTCAACCTTGGCCCTAAACTCCTCAAACCCAACACTCTGGGAAAACACGTTCCCAAGCTGTTTGGTACGTAAGTCCTAAACCCTCAAAACGGGCCGCGTGAAGAAGGCCCGAGGAATTTAGTAAGTAGGTAGTGGGTTAAGGGTTTAGGGTGGGTTTAGGATTCAGGGGTAGTGGGGTATAGGGTTTAAGGTTACATGTCAGCTGACTAACACTCGCCTTCTAAAGACAACCTCTGAGCCTCTAAGTGGACTAGAGTCTAGAGAAGTATTTGGTGAACAAGAAGATGTCCGGAGCATGGGGTCATGAGCCCAACAAAAAGTCAAAGGCAGGCTTGCAGCACTTCCAAACTTTGAACCACAAACCCTCAATCCTAAACCCTTTCAGTAGTCTCTTAGACCAAGTAGCCTCGAGAGTTGTTTGACCCCTTTTGCCCTGCAACCGCCCACAGAATAGTATAGGGCTTGGGGTTCGGGACTTGTATCTTGCTTCCAAACCAGCTTAATTAGTCCCAGGTTACATATTTGCCCTTGCATTTTTTCCAACATTCTCTAATTATTCGACTAGACTGTTTCACCTCATAAGTCCAGCCCACTGAGGCCCTGTAGCGGGGGCCACAACAAGGTTCCCCCGCACTCGCTGCAAAGCCCAGTGTCAGTTTAGGGGTTTAGGGTTTAGGGTTCCATCCTGTTGGTGGAGGAAATCTGCCTTGACATACCCCAACTCCGGAGAGTTCCAGTTCACTCCTAGGAGATTAACTCCGTCAACAGTATGTTTGCGTGTGCTACTTGGGTTTGGTAGGAGGCTTTTTGTGCATACTTTGGCAGTGAAGTTGGATTTTACATGGATTGGGTGGCACACGCTGTGCGAAGTGATAATCCTCCAATCTTATCTTGCCCATATTGAAACCGTGGGGCCCCAAAGAGCCGCCTATTGCAATTTAGAGAACCCCCAACAAGTTAATTCGAATATGCTCTTCAGCAAAGCTGGGTTCCTAGCCACTGGGCTCGTGCAGCTTCAAGAGCATTATGTGAAAAATATGCACAGGCGTACCTTAGTGGTGTCACACAGGTGCCTCGGGGTGGATGGCTTCAGGTTGAGAGCGGCATTCCTAGGGCGCGAATAGTTGGAACAACTGTGCGTTTAGCATCCCTGTAGCCTTAGCTATGAGGCAGGTTCACTGAACCTTAAGGCGTGTGATCGGAGTATGTTGGGAGAATTTGGAGGGTTTAAGGCTTTAAGGCTTAAGGCTTCGGGTATAGAGCATGTCTCTTGCCGCATTGCGAAAGTCTACGCCATCGTTACGCTTCAAAGCCGCGGTGCTCGTCATACCCCATAGCACCAGCATCTTGTAACATCCCCGTTAGGGGCTTAGGTTGCTTGACGTGCGGTCCAGGGTAACCAATTACAAGGTCGTAAATGAAGGAAGTCAGATGCCAAATTCGATGGCTACCTTCGCGAGGAAGCCGGGCCCTATAGGAGAAGTCAAATTTCTGCTCTACGAAATTAAGAAGCGATCCTCAGAAGGTATAAGTGCTGCAAAAATACTTTTGAATTATGTAAGGGGTTTCAGGCACCCAAGCCTACGAAGATGTGAGTACTGGGCACTTAAAGCTGATACTGTGATACTTGTGGTATGGTGGGTGTCAGGTCCCGGTTACGCCCTTGAAGGGTAACGGCCCATAAGGGGCTTATTGAAATGACACCCAGGCCGGCTTGCCCCGCACCCGAGTTCGGGAACATGTCTGTCATCTTCCGCAGGAGCAATACTAGCTCAAGCTTTGAGTAGCTCAGACAGCCGCTGAATTCAATGCAACGACCGTGACTCCCTGATGGAACTGGCTGGCACAAATCTGGCCTTAATGGGCCCCAACAGGACGACCGTAAGGTTGATTTAGCCATGCCGAGGCTCCAGGGACCGTACAGTTTGCGGACTGCCATTCCTGCACCCCGTGTCTTCTTCAGAACACAGATGCTGTTTGCTTTGTAACCCAAAAGGTCCATGTAGCCATATAGTATATACTTGGACGCTATGGTAGGTATATGGGAACCCCTTTGGGCCCTGAGTATAGACCATATACCTACATGGACCCTTTGAGTAACTGGTGATTGTCAGATTCCTTGACCTCTGCTTAGTTCACTCCAGCTTTTTGTGCCCTTGTGCGCCAAACCAAGGCTTTGAACCTAAACTGTAAACCGTTGTAAACCCACTGCCATTTCAGTAGGGTTCACGGTTTTGGCACAGCTTCGTACCTCACTTTATCACCGAAATCGCAAAAAACAACAAACAGATCAAAACCTTGATCCTGAGGTTCCAGGCACTGTTGAGGGCGGGTGTGGTACCCATAGGTTGGGCTCACGAGATGCGCATGTGCATTGCAAATTTGGAACCTCCGGTACAGGATCCTCAAGTGGAGCGGTCCAAAGGAAGCAGCTGACTATTTTTTGGTATTTTTCAAGGCTTCCTGGGGTTCCCAAGGTACCTGCCGCCCTGGAACCAAACCATTGACAACTTTGCAACCTAAGCCCTAAACCCGAAACCCTGGGCATAGTTTCAGGTTTCAGCTGGGAGTTCTCTTCTTGCAAGCCTTGGAAACTGGCCACTGATAGGCGTCCAAATCATGACTAATACATGGTATAGTTATTCTGTACCTCGAACAGTCCTCGAATAATATGTGATACTTATTATGGCCACTGCAGTATGGAGACCTGCTGTTTGGAGCTGTTGTTTAATCGTGGAGCCCATCAGGACGTGGGCCATGAATCCTGTGAAGCTTGGCGTTAGATTGATCAAATCTGCCGGGGCCCGCAGGGTTTGCGGCTACAGGAGTTTTATCTCAAAGTTTGAGGTTTCGGGGGTGGGTTTAATTTATCAATTGGGGCGTGTTGTGCCAAATCTTTCTGGAGCGTGGATTGTACATTGTAGACTCGCCATCGCGGACTGTCGCGTGATCTATTGCAGAAACCTGCATGAGGACTGAACATCTTGTCTAACGTCCGCAGGTGTTAAATCCCACAGTCATTCAACGAATCGTTCCAGCCCATGAACCCCTTCCACCGCTGTGTGCCAGTCGATCCAGGACTGTCGTCCTTTATAACAAATATACGCACGAATGTTACCACGAGGAATGCATGTGGTGGTAATGTCACCCATCTGAAGTAAGATCGGTTCTGACCCTATCAGCACCCATCATACTTATCATTCCTGTTTTGGAGGGAAGCCAGCCGCAGTTGATTTGGATAAGTGTTTAGGGTGTAGGATGTCTTTCACTAACAGGGCAAACAGAGCAAACAACCCCTTAACCTTTAATCTTAGCCGTCGACCCGCCAAACTTCCCAACTTGTCAACCCTGGACTCCATATAACCCCCGAAACATATGCCCTATCATCCCCATAGTAGTTTCCATTGTCTTTTCCATCCTCCCAATATTACCCAATATGGATACTTCCATATAACCCTGATTATAGTAATTTCCATTTTTCCATCATCCCCATATGGGTTGAGTCATCCTAAACCCTAAACCCCTAAACCCTCAAAAAACGGTAAACAGTTCGACGTAAATACACATCTCCGACCCTAATCCCTAATCCCAAAACCCAAAACCCTAATCCCTCAACCCTAAACCCTAAATCCTCAACCCTAAACCCTAATCCCAAAACCCGCTTCCAATCCAACCCTCACCCATACAGCTGCAAAGTCGCCATATGAAAGGGTTGGGG
>CAJNIZ010003473.1:7815-22780 GCA_905231905.1 Symbiodinium pilosum | reverse complement strand
GGGTTATATAGGGATAATGAAAAGGAAAACGGAAACTACTATTTAGGGTGTGGGTCGGAAGGTTTAGGGCTGAGGGTTGTCTAACAGCCTAGCAGTGTAGTTCAGGCCTCATCCTGAACGTGCTTATGACGGTTCAAAGTTCAGGGTTTGGGGGTTTAGGGTTTAGGGTTTAGGGGTTTAGAGTTTAGGCCTTAGTGTTCGAAGGAGGGCCAAAGCATCCACCTCCATGCTATACGGGCTATGGTCTAAACTCCAAGTATCCCCCTGAACAAGCCCTGCAATACTCCCCTATAGAATCCCCTTTAAGGAGTTTAAACTGTAGCTCATGTAGGCCCTGTTGAAATGGACGGATGCCCCCAACAGTCATTCTAGAATAGCCTGTACCCCCCACAGTATATAGACTAACGGCCCTTGCGAGTAGCTTTAGGGGGTTTTGGGCCATTGTTTCACCTACTTTGCAGTTCCCCGAGGGGGATTTATTTTGGTTCCTCAAGCCGCAAGATCACAAGGGTTGGTGGGTTTATTAGCTAAATCCTCTCACTGCTACTAAGCTCAGATCGACGTTGCTCTACTTCCCCCTTCGCAACGTGTGTATACGATAGGGCTCCAAATAATCCAAAGTAGGTCTGAGGTAGGTAAGTATTGTCTGTAGATTGATAGCCTCAGGGATACTCCAAGCATGTAATTCCCGTACACATAAGGGGTGGCGCGGAGAAGCCTGTACGGTTTACGGCGTATGTTTTCGGCGCTTTAGGGTTCAGGTCTCCCTAAGAGTCCAAGGACCCAAATAATAGGGCTTTAGGGCCAAAATACCATGAATATTATGGTATTTGGGCCCCAAAACCCTATTATTTGGGTCCTTTATCCCCTTATATAGTCCCCTAATATCCCTATATAAGAACCCCTTTGAAGGGACCCTACTTGGTTCAGGTCTAGGATTTAGGGTTTGGCTTAGGGCTTTAGGGTCCTGAGTTTCTGGTTTTAGGCTTTATGAGCCACCTTAACCATAGTAGGGTATGCCTAGACCCTCCGATACAGTACCTTTTTGGTAGTCCTAGTAAGAGTCCTAACCAAAAACCATACCAAGCCCAAAAAGGAACTACATTGGAGGGTCTAGGTAGAATTTCGTCAGTTTCAAAGCTCCACGAAATGGGAGCTTCTCAAAAGAGGATGTTCTGGCCTGGTGGCCCTTGGCGTATATGGGGATTATGTTCAAAGGAATACCCTAAGGGTCCAAGGACCCAAATAGTAGGGTTTTAGGGCCCAAATACCATGACATTAGTGGTACTTGGGCCCTAAAGCCCAATTATTTGGGTCCTTTGGACCCTTAGGGATAGGTTTAAGGATTTAGGGGGATTGTGTTCAAAGGCCTTAAAAGGTGGTATGAAGGAAGGTGGGATAATTGTCGGAAATAAGACCCAACAATACAGTAGAGCATGTAATTACTAAGGATCCTTTCACCCACCTACCTGCATGCCCCTGATATGTAGGAGAAATACAACATGCCTTTGGGATTATAGAGGGAATATTTTGAGAGACTCCCCGAAGACCCTGAAACCGAACACCGCGCTTTAGGGTTTCGGGTTTAGAGTTTAGGATCCAGTCCAAGCCCGCCTAAATCCTCCCTAAGGGTCCAAGTACCTAATAATCATATACTGACCCAAAACCTGTACCATAATTACTATTACCCAATCCCAAGTACCTAATTATTGGGTACTCCGACCCTGAACCCTAAACACTAAACCGTATATACCCCCATATACCCCGATATACCCCTATCTACCCCTATCTACCCCTATATACCCCTATATATCCCTATATATCCCCTTTAAAGGGACCTAATTGTTGGGTACTTGGACCCTCTGGGCCTTTAAATCCTTACTTGGCAGACTCATGGACTCATGGCTTTAGGGTTTAGGGTCTAGGGGTTAAGGGTTTAGGGGTTTAGGGTTTAGGGGTTTAGGGGTTAGGGGTTTAGGGTTTAGGGTTTAGGGCTTAGGGTAAAAGCGGCTGTTCTGCATACCTTGAAGCCAAGTAACTCTAAGCCACACCCTCAACCTTACACCCAAAACCTCAAACCCCAAACCTTGAACCTCAACACCTAAACCTTAAACCCCTTGAACCCAATAAACTCCGAACCTCAAACCCCCCGACCCTCTAAACCCTAAACCTGAGACCCCATGAAAAAACCTTAAACCCCAAGCCCTAAATCCTTTAATTAGCTGGGTTGCTGTTAAGGAACTTAAATTAAGTTACTATATTGGGGAAACCCTACTATTTACTATACATACCCATTATGGTAACTTAATTTAAGTTCCTTAACCCTAACCCCTAAACCCTAAACCCTATATACCCATTATGGTAACTTAATTTAAGTTCCTTAGCAGCAACCCAGTTAGCTCTGCTGATCCGGGCACGGGCCAGGGCGCGGCGGCTGCTGCTTGGATGAAACGGACGATACTTACCTAGGACCAACTCCAGGCTTCGAGGTTTAGGGATTTGGGGTTTAGGGTTTAGGGGTTTATTGGGGTATATATTAGGGGTATAAAAGGGTATATATTAGGTATATATGGGATAATGGAAAATGAAATAGAAACTACTATTTAGGGTTTAGGGTACAGGTTATGGGGTTTAGGGTTTAGGCTTCTATGTTCAGAGTTTAGGGCTTGGGGTTCAGGATATCGGCTGTAGGCTATAGGGTTCCGGGTTTGGATTCAAGGTTCAGGGTTTAGGCCTTGAGATTCAGTGTCTCAGGTTCAGGCGTTTTGGTTCAGGGTTTAGGGTTCAAGGGTTTTAGGTTGCAGGTTGTGGGCAACAATGGAAAATCACATGGAACAGAAGATGGAAAAAATGACTGGGCCACTGGAATTACATGGGGTCGAAAACTTATCTCCGGCTAGCAGGGAATGAAGGAATGGAATGGAAAGTGGAAACTGCTGTATGACTGGGGAGTTTAAAGGGGTCATCACCATAAAGTCAGCTTAATTTGTTGGCCATATCATTCGAAGTTTATTCGCAGTACCCGCTACGATGATTGAAAGAATACAGCAGCATAATGTTGGTAATTGTCTAGCTCCCTACCGTTCAGGGCGTCAGGTCCAGGGTCCAGGGTTTCGGCTTTAGGGTTCAGAGCTTCAGTTTCAGGGCTTAGGCTTTAGGCTTTAATTCAGGTGAAGGTTTCAGGTCTAATGTAAACCCATGATTAATGGACCCCCTCATTTTAAGGGCCTTAATATTAGGATCCCTATTATAATCCCTATTAAGGGAGGGGGTTTATTAATCAGGGGTCTTAGGGGGGACTATAACCCTACATCCTAAATCCTAAACCCTTGTAGTTTCCATTTTCTTTTCCATTATCCCTATATAGCCCCGGGATTGAGGTTGCGTTTTTTTTGGGGGCAGCGCCTCTTTCATCCTCTGGGTAGGCTTTTCTGGTTTAGGGTTTAGGGGTTGCGGTTTTAGGCTCAGGGTTTCAGGTTCAGGATTTCAGGATTTCAGATTTGAGGGTTTTGGCTTTAGGGTTCACAGTTTCAGGTTTAAGGTTATCAAGGTCTTAGAGGTCATGTGCAAGTTCTACTTAGCTGGTTGCATGTTGGGTGTATAATGTGGCCATCGGTAGTACCTGGCCGGGATGTGTAGGGTACATGAGGAGTTGACACATGCCTTCCTAGTGGCGGGCTATGCTTTTTTGATCAGACACAACTTCGCATTTCCAACTAAGCTAATCCTAGATCTCTCAATCCCGTGTTTAATCAAGACGGCACAGCCTAGGGCTCATTGGGCCCCTTTAACAGCACGCCGCCCTGAAACTGGACCTCTCCGTAAAACACATTTAGGATTTAGGACACTTAGGATTTAGGATTTAGGGTCTCGGCAGCATTGCCCGTGTAGGATCAGCTTTGCTACCTAGTGCGTTGTGAGAATGAGGAATGGCAGCCTAAAGAAGAACCAATATAGTCCGCCAAGTTGTGCCTCCAACCCACTTCCTGCATTCCCGACGAAGCACCCGGGAGTTTAACCCATCGGAAAGCGCCCTTCTTAGAAACTCCAGACCCTAAACCCTAAACCCTTAGAAAACTCTAAACCCTCAACCCTAAACCCTATAAGAAACCCTGAATGCTATGCTCATGGGGCTCCCTGTTTGGAAGTTCCTGGCATCAGGATTCCAATGTTCGGGAGCATTAAGTTGAACACCTCTTTTTAAGAAACGCTCATATGAGACCAATTGCCCTATTGTGGGGTTTTGGGATGTCAGGGGTTAGGGTTTTAAGGTTTTAGGGTTTAGTGTCTTAGGGTGTAGGGACCCAGCAGCTTGTAATAGTGGCAGAATAGGAATATTAGAGGGCCTCATGTAATCACCATTGTCCTTTAAAGTCCCTTAAAGTCACTATTACTGGTTTAGGGGTCCACCGAACCCATAACTTCCATGGGTGTATTTCGATATAAAAGGAGCTCAGGCACGCAAAAGTCAGACGATGTCCGAATGAACAGGCACCCTAAACCCTAAACACTGAACCCTAAAACACTAAACCCTAAAACCCTAACCCCTAAACCCCCCAAACCCTAACCCCTAAACACCTAAACCCTAAATTCCAAAACCCTAAAACCCTAAAACCCAAACCGGATAAACCCTAAGCCCTAAAACACCTTAACCCTTAACCCTGACACCCTAAGAGAAGCAGTCCAAAGTCAGATTCCACCTAGCGCAAATCAAGAAAGACTGCCCTGAACGCGTTGCTGGATGTCATTCAAAAGGTTTAAGGGTTTTGGAGTTTAAGGGTTAAGGGGTGTGGGCTTTAAGGGTCGAGGTTTAGGGTGTAGGGTTTCAGGGTTTAGGGTTTGGCGTTTAAGGGTTTAGGGTTCAGGGTTAAGGCTCTAAGGGTTTAGGGTGCCTCCCTGGACCTTGAAAGTAAATAAGATGATGGCTCAAAACACTTGCAAATCCCGGCACATGAGCTGCGTGCTCTCAAGGTCCAGGTAACCCTAAACCCTACACCTCAAACCCTAAACCCTAGACCTGAAGCCCTACAACGTAAACCCTAAACCTGAAAACCCTAAACCTCAAACCATAAACCTTGAACCCTAAACCTTAAACCCTAAACCCTAAACCTTAAATACTTAACCCGAACCCTTGAAACCTGGAGCCCCGGGCTGAGCTTGAAGGCCTATTTGGAGCTTCACGGTTTAGGGTTTAGGGTTTAGTGTTTAGGGTTGTTTTTTTGGTGGCTAAACCTAGTAAGATAATATCCCTTATATAAAATACTATACCCCAAAAGGAGGACAGAATCTTACTCTTTATTGGGTACCATAGTATCCCCCCCTAAAAATACTACTCAATTGAGTTGTAAGCCTAGGATTCGAGGTTTAAGGGAGGCAAGGGAACGCATAAATCCACCGCCAGGCCCCAATCTTACTGGCCGCTAGTAGGAAATGAAGACATGGCACATGAGGACCATTACTTGGAATTATACCAGGGCTTCTTTTTTGAATTCTGCCGAACTATTCCCTACTGATCCCCCCACATGCCATGCTAACGTTAACACCTTCCCGCCTAATGCTGATTATGTTCCCCAATATTTCTTAGGAAGAATATCTAATGTTCGGGGTGCGTGTGTGCTTTAAAATCCGTATAATAACTAACCTAAGCGAGGCTTCTTTGAAGTCTTGCCGCCATTGCTTTTCCAACGAATCCGTGAGGGTGAAGTACCATGGCCTGAAACAGGCTTCGGGTTTTGGGCTTAGGGTTTACGGTTTAGGAAATCCTAAACCCTACCCTAAACCCTAAACCCTAACTAAAGTCCCTAAACGCTGCAAGGTTCCGGTTTAGGGTTTAGGGTCTTGGCTTAGGGCTTCAAGGATATGATTCTGGGTTGCTGTTAAGGGACTTAAATTAAGTTACCATAATGGGTATATATACTAAATAATAAGGTTTCCCCAATATGGTAACTTAATTTAAGTTCCTTAACAGCAACCCAGTTCAAGGATTCTGATTTTGGGCCTTTGGGTTGCCAAGGTAAAGTGAAGGCGCGCATGTAGCTTTTCACCAGCCTTCAGGGTCCAAGGACCCAAATAATTAGGGCCGCTTTAAAGGGATTCTAGGGGGATATTAAGGGTCCAAGGACCCAAATGATGGAGTTTTGGGCAAAAATACCATAATATTCATGGTATTTGGGCCCTGAAACCCTATTATTTGGGTCCTTGAACCCTAGGGAAGGAGTATACATAGGTTTAGGGTTTAGGGTAGAATCTCTACTGGGGAAGTGAACGCAGGTCAGGTCATGTAGTGAATTTAAGGACAGGCTTTGAAACGTCCAGCGTGTGTGCCATATTGCTGTCCGAATATTTCCGAAGAGGGTCCAAGTACCGAAACATCAGGCAATGAGGAACCAAACCCTAAACCCCAAAGGCCATTGAGACCCCAAACCCTCAACATGTGGAATCCAGAGTCCTCTAAGGTGGATCCTTGGACCCTCAGGTTAGGACCAACTACAGCAGGGGAGCCTCCAACGGGGAGCAAGGGGTATAAACGAACTATGATGAGTCAACAGGGAGTTATATCAGGGGTGTATATAAGCTTCTGTGAAGCCCCCATGTTATGATAGCTCTCCTCCCGCAATTGCCTCAGATTAGGGTTACATGTATTCAGCCATTGTGATGTACCTAGACCCTCCAATGTAGTACCTTTTTGGTAGTCCTAGTAAGAGTCCTAACCAAAAAACCATACCAAACCCAAAAAGGAACTACATTGGAGGGTCCAGGTAAACCCTAGTAGTTTCCATTTTCTTTTCCATTAACCCCATATAACCCCAATATAACCCTAATAATAGGGTCTAGGTAGATGCTGTCTGTCAGAGCGGTCTTAGAGCTTGAGTTGTTCAGCTTCACGACTACAACAGGAGCAAGAGGATAAGAGGATCGAGGGTTCAGGGTTTTGGGTTTAGGGTTTAAAGTTTAGGGCGAACATATCACATAAAACAAGACCATTTTTGGCTTCCACCCCAGGTCCACAAAAAGGACCTTATGATGACATTCATAATATGGGGGATTGTCAAAATTCTGCTCCGTTTTGGGGTCCCTATTATAATACGGGGCCTAATTAAGGGGACCCAAAAAGGGACCATAATTTTGACAATCCCCCATATGACTTTGGATCATGGGGAGTGGGGCTAGCAAAGCACGCTCATTGATGACACGCGTTTTCGAAGGTGCTCGATTTAGGCTTGACCTGAGGGTCTCATGCGAGGGCTCAAAAGCTATTTCCAAGAGCTCAGTTTAGGGTTTAGGGTTTAGGGTTTCAGGTAGCAGAAACTATACTTTTGAAAGTTATTAGTATTTGAGACCATGTTACTCGCGGCGGATTTGGACCCTTGTGGTATGGAGGAGGACTTCCCCACGAACCTGCGAGGCAGTTCCCAAGCAATTTTAAGTTCCAAGCTACTAGGAGTGAAGGAAGGTATGCACCACCTCTTGTACTGTCTAATCTCGTGGATACTGCTACCACCCTGTAACAGTCTGTATTAGGGGGTCATATTAAGGGCTACACATATACTTATATATATATATATCACATTAATATTAGCCAACTGTTACAGAGTGGGGTCAGTACCAATTTATCTCCTACGAACTGTGAACCCTGAACCCTAATACCGAAATCATAATCCTGAATCTAAATGCCATCGACCTTAGATCTTATGGTATTATTATAGCGTACTCACTCTGTGAGCTATAGTTTAAACTCGTAGTATCCCCCTTAATAAACCCTATAACACTCTCCTATATAATCCCCTATATAGCCCCCTTTATATAAGGAGCTTAGACTATAGCTCATGTAAGTTCATGCAGGACGTTTTGTCTCATCCGCATTACAATGTCTTGAGGATCCCAAATGACTAAAGATTTCCGGCATCCTGGTGGTTCAACCCAAAACTGTAAAGTTTTGGGTCCTAGGGATAAGGGTTTAGGGTTTAGGGAAACGCTAAACCCTAAACCTTTTTCTAAGCAAGTGGCGCTGCCCCTTGCGACCAGGAAGAGAAGATCGCCAAGCTCATACCTGACATGTGGGCATTTTAGACTATAAGGCTCAGCGCATAGGGTTTAGGGTCTAGCGCTTGAGGAATTTACGCGGGAACATAGAAAGCCGTTGAAGGACGAGTCCAATGTTCCAGTGTATATGCTCCAAAATACGAATATTGTCCTTTCGCAGACACCGGCTTTTCTGAACTCCACTACACGATAAAACCCTGAACCGTGAATCCTAGACCCTAAACCCTGAGCCCTAAACTCTAAGCCGGCTAGCAGCGAGCTTGAAAGCTCTGAACCCTATAGGGTTAAGGGTTTAGGGTATAAACCATAAACTCACAGCTGGATAATAAGCAGACTTTCAGGGGTGAAGTTTGCTGGAGCACGGGCTGCACTCAAGACGCAACTGTTGCAGCTATCCGGTTTGATCTCGTTTCAAATGATCTCTCAATCTATGAATGGCTTCCCTTATACAACAGCTAGGAAGGCTTGCGAAACTTCAAAAGTAGTCAGCATAGTGGTCAATAAACCCTTAAGCTTGTCAACAAAGTTATTGTTCGACATAACTTTTGAGGGTCCAGGACCTAGGAAAAACCCTGAACCCTAAGCCCCCAACCCTAAACCTGTTGTTTCTCTGAGCGCGATAGTTCGCATTATTTAGGGTTTAGGGTTCAGGGTTTAAGGTTTGGGGTCCCAAGTACTGAAAGGTTTAGGGTTTTGGGGCTTGCATGACCTGCCTGTAGCTATGTATCTAGCCCCGTTCTCGGCTACCCAAGCACCCCAAACATCCTTCAACCCTAAATTTGGGGGTTCCCCGAGGAAACCCCCCTAGGTTCCTCCTGAACTGCTTCAATTAATCTAAATTAACACTGATTATCCTAAAATCACCTCAGCTAAGGGAAAACCTGGGTGGGGGCAGTAAATCCGTGAACCTCCAGCCTCCAGCCCTTAAACTCTGAACTAAAGCCATCCTAGCATATTATATGCCCATACATAACCCATAGAAGGCTTATATGAAGGAAGCCCGTTTGAACCATAAACCCTAAGACCTCAAAACAAATAGATCATGGGTTCTCCGACCTATATTGTTCTCCCAAAGCTAACAGAGAGCCTTATTATGGGTAGAACTGGGGAGGGTCAGGGTACCCTAAACGCAAACCCTAAAGTCAAACCCGTTAAAACCCTACACCTTTAATACACAAACAAGAATAATAAGAGTATCAGTACGAGCAATACCAACAACAAGTATACTAGTTGTTGGTAATAATGCTAATGCCAGTAACAAAAGACACAATGATGATAACAAAGTAATGAATGATGACTCATCACAGTAATTATTATGTGCTAGTACAGAAAAATTGGCGTTATCAACAATAACCCTAAACCCTAAATCCTAACCCTGAACCCCAAACCATAAAACCCTAAACGACCCTAAACCCCAAACCCTAAACGGTCCTAAACCCCCAAACCCTAAACCCTAAACCAACAACATGCCACCGAAGGGCGACAAGGCCAAAAGCCGCTTTACATGTCGCATGGATGGCACAGGTGCATCCTCCCAGACCCCCTAAAGGATCCGAAAAATGGAACCCCCTAATAATCCCCTAGTTTCCCCAATGTAGTAATGGGTTCATATTGGGGGAGTTCCCTTTTTTGGATCCTTTAAGGGGTCTGGGCTTCCGGAGGATTTTAAGGGTCTTTTTAGGGGGTTGAGGGAATTTAAGGAGATTTGGGAGGTTTTCGGGGCTTAAAGGGAGTTTGGTGGTCGTGGCGTTTTCTGTGGTTTCAGGATAGTTTCAGGGGGATTTAGGATAATTAGGGTGGATCTAGGGGTGCGGCCGCCAAGTTTAGGGTCTTTGGGCTTAAGGTGTACGGCTTTCACCTTTTCAGGCTTGAAAGGAGTGGAATCTAGCAGTGTCCTGGGCTATCTGGCGAAAGGTTGGGGCTGCGGGGCTAAGGTTTGGGATCCCACTGTGCGGGGTCCAAGCGCTGCAGCGCAGGACCGGGACTGAGAGGTTCCAAGAAATCTCTCCATGATAACAGGTTTGGGGTTTAGGGCCCTAAGCCCTAAACCCCAAACCCTAACCCCCCCACCCACCATGATAATTACTTACCATGATAATTATTTATGCCCCTCTCCATCACTACGCCAGCACCTTTCCCTCCTTATTCTAGCGCAGGCTTTGCAACCTACAGATCATCCGTCTAAAGCCCTTACTTTGACGAAAAAACTCCTGCACGCAAGCAGCGTAAAGTCCTGGACGTTCATATGAGCTATTGTCTAAACTCCTAGTATCCCCCTTAATAACCCCCACACTACTCCTCTACATAGTCCCCTATATAACCTCCTTTAAGGAGTTTAGACTATTTTGGAGACCCAGGCGGTGCGCCTATCTGATTAGAATGGGGCTTTGGAGATATTAAACTCTCCTCCCCAATCACCAGGGCTAACAACAATTTAAACTTTATTTTAGAGGCCCAAAAAGGAAGCCCAAAAAGTTTAAAGTTCTTCTGTTGGCTAAGTTAGTAAAATATTGTGACTATGTAGGGAGTAGAAGGAGATGACATTGGTAATTATTGAGGCTTCTACAATAGGCGGTTTCATATTTCGTTCATCAGCCATCAGCAGAGCCTCTGTAGGGTACAGGAAATTCCCGTCCTTGTCCTGGAGTATGGAACGGTATCAGAATGGGAACCCCGATTGAGGGTTTAGGGTTGAGGGTTTAGGGCTTAGGGTTTAGGACTGAGGGAAGCGCAGTGCACCAGTTGAAAGAAGTCCGATGTTGAGGCCACGTAAGTCTCAACATCCCTACACCATCGCCCTCCAACCACGCCAACTTTGGGAACTCCTACCCTAAGGGTCCAAAGACCCAAATAATAGGGTTCTAGGGCCCAAAGACGACAATATTGATGGTCTTTGGGCCGTAAAACGCTGTTATTTGGGTTATTTGGGTCCTTGGACCCTTCGGGCCATGCAGGCATCACTCTCAACATCCCCTTCCACAGCAACTTTGGGAACTGCCAAAAGGCATCCTGGAGGTGCAGGGAGAACAGCATAGTCATGTCCGGCCTGCTCACACTATGGGCTATTAGACCTTCAGGGTACTTTAATCTACCCTAAATAGGGTCCTAATAGGGAATTTTAGGGTCTAATAGCCCATAGTAGTCACTACGTGTGAGTGCCGAAGCAAGTTGAAAGTTTAGGGTTTAGGCTTTAGGGTTTAGGGTTTAGTGAGTTTTGGGTGTAAGGTGGGTTTAGGGTTTAGGGTCGGCTTAGGGTTTAGGGTCGGCTTAGGGTTTAGGGTGGGCTTAGGGTTGAGGGTTGCTGTTCAGGAATTAGGGGCCTTGATTTTGACTTTCTACGAACTTTAGGGTTTTGTGTACCTTTTTCTGGCGCCTCTTGCAACCCACGTATTCCAGAGATTTGGGTCTAGGGTTCAAGGTTAGGGTTCAGAGAATAAGGTGTCGATTGGGGCTTTGCATGGGCTCTAGGATGCTGAGTGCTATTTTGCTCATCGGCCATCATGGGCCCCAACTTCTCTGCATATTCCAGGGTGTAAGGTTGAGGCTCGATGATGTTGGGGTGAAGGTGTTGAAGTAAAGGTGATTTATTTTGGAAGTTGAAGCTCTGTAGGGAATAATGCTGTCATCTCCTCTGCATTACCCCCGCCCCAGCGCATGTTTGGTTCTTATCATTTGGCTTTACCAGATATGGAATTTAAACGGGTAAAGGCTTCGGGAACCTATGAAAAGGATACATGTCAAAATCTCAGAATCCCCTTACCCTTACTCGCGTCCAGCCACCAAGCAAGTTTGCCAATCATTGACGGGGCATGGCACAATGCTCTGACAGTAGCTACTGTTGAACATCTTCCCAAGCACGCGGCAAGCGGGTTCGTTTCTGTAGCGCCGACGACAGGCTCTTTGTAGAAACGGTGCCCCTTATCTTATCTGCGAGCATCCCTGGCAGCGCAGAACGGGGGACCTAGTTAAATGGGGTTGGGCTTGGCCTGCCCATGACCCCGTTTCTAAGCTATTTACTAAAACCCTCGAGCCCCTCAACATTGCGCCGAACTGTGTACATTAATCACAGTTGGAACAAAGTAAACACGCACCGAAGCGAATTGCCCTCCCAGCCCTAAACCTTAAAGCCTTAAACCCAAACCCTAAACTAACCTAAACTAACGCACACGGTTACGTTTTGAGGTTTGGTGTTTGGCACAAGGGCCCTTCAAAGACTGCTGTCCCTTCTACAGGATCGTTGTGGGCTTCCACGTTACGAAGTTTGAGAAAGGTATAGCAAAACCTTCAACCCGAAACCCTAAAGCAAAAGCATGCTGCCTTGCGTTTGTCAGATGCAACTCAGGCAGGCAGGACTCATTTTCAGGCAGAGGTATACGGCTTTTGAGTTGGGTTTACTGTAGAGTTTACCTCAAAGGGGGGAGGGTGCCTGAACATTTTCAGACCCAGAGTATCCTATCTACCTTGGAACAGGGGGTTGCACCTGACGCGTTTGCATGTTTGCCTTTGCTGTGCTGTTGATTGCCTATGAATCAAAAGCTTTTAACTAAACAACCCCTAAACCCTACACCCTAAATAGGAGTTTCCATTTTCTTTTCCATTATCCCAAGATAACCCCCCAATAATATACCCTACAATCCCTACATAACCATTATATAAACCCTATAACTCCTTTTTTTTTTAACTGTAGGGTACAAGGTAACTCTGGAGATGGAGCTCGTAAACAAAAGCAAAATGCAAATTCCTGGAGGACCGGGCCTCTTTGCCAACTCTCGCACGCCCAGGCGCATAGCCTTAAATACATCCTGCAGCGGCATGCTCATTATCTGGGCTGGTGTTCGGGAACTTTAGCTAAGTGACCATCACATATAACCAATTACGAATGTATTGACCAATATGGCTTCCCCATAATGGTGACGCATTTTTCATTCCCCAGCTCCTGTCTGCGCAAAACATCATGAGGCCCATACGGGGTTCTTGCAGGGAGTGAGAAATTCATTGTGGGTTAGGCTAGCACGTAGTGACCTTCCTGCCTTAGCTAAAGTAATTCGGAGGAGGAGGAAGAGGAGGACGGCACGGGGGAGTACCCGGAGAGACTTGTAGCTTGCCGAGCTGGCCGATGTAGAGCTGGATTGACGCAGTCCTGAAGAAGCTGTGTCAGCTCCTCGTCGCTGGCCTAGGCTAGGTGCCGGCGTTGGGTGGCCCAACACGTCCGCCAATGGCGGTCCTGTGGCTTCCAGCCATCGCGGAGCCAGCGAGCGCTCATGTGTAAAGCACGTCGAGGACTTGTTCGTAGTCAGCACCATGCTGCTGAGGTAGTCCTCTTGTTTGTCGGGGGCCATTTGCCTTCGAGATCGTGAGATACTTTGCTTTGGCGACTTGATTTGGGGCCTTTCCGATAAAGGCTTACTCCTCCAAAACATACCATAGAGCCTGAGCCCTGAACCTCAAACTAACCCTCAGCCCTAAACCCTAAAGCAGGTTCCGCAAAATGCTGTAATTCTCACCCTAAGCCCTAAACATTAAACCTTAAAATCCCAAGGCCGCGCCAGATTTCCGGCATCCAGGCCTGAATCCTAAACTCTAAGCCCTAAGCTCTAAACTCTAAACCCTGACCTCTAAACCCTAAACCCTAGACTCTAAACCCTGAACCCAGTCTGGGGAGCAGGTAAAAGCATCCTCAAAGCCTCTTTGTTCTCTACCCCAAGCCTTAAAGCTGAAGCTTCAAGCGGTTTAGGGTTGTTCAGGGGTTTAGGGGTTTAGGGGTTTGGGGGGGTTTAGGGTTTTAGGGTTTAGGGGTTTAGGTTTTGGGGTTCAGGGGTTTAGGGTTTAAGGGTTCAAGGTAGGGGCCTACATGCTTGCCAGTAATAATGGAGAAGCCAATGGAAATAGGGATTGGCCAGTGGTTTTAGTGGAATTTGGGGGGCCTAAAATTACATGATTGCCCAGATAATTGTGAGCTCTAAGTGAGATACCCGAAACCATAATTACTCAAGGATTCTAGAACCATAGTACTCGTAATTCTTGAGGCTTCTACATCAATTACACACTGAAGCGTGAAATCCAGAAGACCTAGATTCTGAATCCTAAGCCCGATGAACACAACAAGTTTAAACCTCATTCATGAAGAGTAGAAGAGCCCGGCCGTTGACCCACAGGTAAGCACATTCAATACATTTTCGCCAAGAATGTTGAACCCTAAACCCTGAACTCCGGACCCCTAACTAACCGGTCCCTGGAACTACCTTAAACCCTAAAACCCTTGCCCGCAAGGCCGTTACACTATAATTTTGCACCTCAAACTACAATCCCAACCCTGAACGGCCCCCTGCACCCCTAAAGCCCTATAAACCCCTTGTACAAATTCAGCTCCCTTAACCTTGAATCCTCACGCCCTCAACTTTCAAAGCCTCAACCTTCAAGCTTCAAGACATGACCAGAACCCCCAATAGTATGTAGCATAATAGCCCCTACTTGCTCTTTGCTATGGGTTTTCGGGCAATGTGTTTCCCTTAGCCCCCCAAAAAACTCTCAAGCTCAACCCTCAACCCTAAATCCTGAACCTAAATCCTAAATCCAAAGCCCTAAATCCTTATAAACCCTAAACCCTAAAGCCTAGACCCTATGAGTTTTGGGCAAGTAGGTGTCCTCCACAACCTTGTCGGTAAGGGGCTGGCTCCGCACAGAAATGTCCACGCGGACCAGAGACTCCTGTCATTTAGACGCGTGGACCTTCAGGGTTTAAGGTTCAAGGGTTTTGATGTTTTGAGGTTTCAAGGTCTAGGATTTTTAGGTTTCACCTGCACCCCAAAAGTAGGTAAAATAATAGCCCAAAACCCCTAAATATAGCCCAAAAGGCCATTATTCTACATACTTTTGGGGTTCAGGTTTAAAGTTTAGGGCTTACCATAAGATCTGTGAAGTA
>CAJNIZ010003472.1:182-23530 GCA_905231905.1 Symbiodinium pilosum | reverse complement strand
TATATATATATATACATATATAGCGTTCCTATAATCCCTGTAGTTTTCATTCTATTTCGCATTATCCCAATATAACCCCTATATACCCCCAATATAAGCCTTCGAGATGATACCCCTAATTTTGGGAAACCCTATACCCTAAACAGTAGATTCCATTTTCTTTCCCATTGTGGTTATATAACCCCAAGATAACCCTACATAATCGAGGGAAGTCAACTCTAAACTGACAAGGTCGAGATCTCCACTTGGCTGGCATCGAGTCAGCACTTCAGGGGCCCGGAAAGGACCGGCATTATCAGGCTTCATGGGTTTAGGGTTTAGGGCTCAATGTGGGTCTAGCGTTTGAGTTGTTTTTGTACTAAACCTAAGACGAAACATGCACATTGAACTTTTGAGTTGCCGCAAGTTGCTTCAGACATGACGGGAATGTGGGAAAGCTAGTAGAAGCAGCCTCTGCAGCCAACCAATGCTGAACTTTGATAATCACAAGCCATGGGTATGGCTATGGCAATTCTGCGCATCAAATCCATGAGCTCCTAACTCCTAAACTCTTCGCCATTCCTTTTCAGGACAAGTTAGTTGTTTTGGGTCAGAGCCATGACTCCAGGAATTGTCGCGTGGGGGCCTGTCAAAATCATGGTTCCCTTTTGGGTCACTTTAGAGGCCTTAGGCAACCCTCCAAGTGGCCTCAATTGCAGATACGGTCATGCTGGCTTGCTTTGTCACTCCCTCCCCTGAACACGAAACATCCCCTGCCCGAACATTCAAGCTCACCTCTAGCAACCACAAAGACAAATATTTCAGGGTAGATTTGTTCAGAGTTCGGCCATGAATGGTCTGGATTCATGTTCACTTAGTGAGGCTAGGTAGGGAAGCTAAGTTCTCGCCATATCCTATTTTAGCTCAGAATCACATTTCCAGATGAGCACTATTCTAGGTGACGCTTTGGGATAATGGTTAGCTTGACGTCTTGTTGCATACGAGAATCTATTCATGCATAGCTTTTTAAATATTACAGTGCGAGCTAGACTGGTGCTCCCCAATACGCGGTGTAAGGTTAAAGGTTTAGGCCAACATCCTGAAGTTCCGTTCGACTTATCTTTTGATTACTTCGCCTACGTTAGTCTTTATTGTAAGCATGACAGATATGAATACTTTACAGAGAACATCATGACTAGTGTAGATAGAATGCAAGGACCTAATGGTGACTCCGAACAGGGAACTGCAAGAATATAAAAGGCATTTAGTAGGCATATAAGGACACCAGGTAGGTATATTCCTGTTATATACCTAAGGAAAATGGCGATTACATTGGGTCCCCACGTACTCCTTGTATACCACCATTACCGGGAGGGTGGCTAACTCAACACATACCTACCTAATCCTTGCCCTCATATTGCAACCCCCGCCCCCTAGTATTGCATATGTTAACTGTGGTGGGGTTTTCTTATTAGGGGGAGAGGATTACGGCAGTCTGGAGGAGCCGTGGACTCAGAGCGAGAAGGGCAGGCAGGGGGGATGCCAGCCACATGGTGCAAGGGTGTGGGGTTGAAGCGTTAAGGGCTCAGAGGCTTTGGGATTAAAGGATTTACCTATTTAATGGTTTGGAGGGTTCGGCTGTAAGGATTTGGGAGTTCAAACGTCCTAGATTTACGTTGGGATTTACGGGTTCAGAGTTTAGGGTTTGAGGGTTTAAGGTGTAAGGATTCGTTCACCAGCACTTCATTAGAATAAAGATGCAACTTTGAAGCTGCCCTTCCTTACAATGATTGATGTCAGGGGCCCGGGGTTCAGCCTTAGATGGCTGGTGTAGAAATTGCCTTGTTTCTTATATGGAAGGAGCCTTCTTGGACCCTAAACCCTAAACCCTAAAGAAAATTGGCTTCCTTGGGACTTGCGTAGGAAAGGTTGGGATCCTGCAGCGTTTTCCCTTGCGAAACCCTGGGAAAGTTGAGTTTTTTTAAACCTCTGCATGCTTCTTAGAAGCCCGCAATAAGCAGTTGCAAAACATATGCGGAGGGTTCCAGGGAGGAGTAGATAATAACCGTGATACCACATAAAAACCGATTTAAACCCTACAAACCCTATACCTCAAACTCGAAATTGAAATCCTAGACCTGTGTTCCTGCCTGGCCAGGTTGTTGGCCGTGGCGGCATGGCTCTTGGTGAATTCCATTCGCACCGAACGCCCCTTGGTCATATCAGTTGACGACGAAGCTTCATGCATTGGGGACTCCTTGGTATGGTCCCTGTTTTGGAGCTGTACTAATGGGCGTGGAGGAAGACTGGTCTTCTCAAAACAACGGTTTTTCAGAACATGCTTTGGGAAGACAAGGGAGCCACATGTGCTTATCAGTGCCCAGCTGGTGCCTGCCGCTGGGTATATGTTGTCCAACATGCAACCTTGGGCCCCCGCCTCGCGGAGGTGACCTTTCCAGAACAGGAACGCATCAAGTTAAAATCTGATCCGAAAACGTGCAGGTAGACGTCTGAGACAGTTTTCGTCGCAGAGCCTTTACCTCCACAAAACCTGTTAGGCTGACTCCGGTGGCACAAAACCGAGAGGTTTGTTTCAAGCCAGCCAGCATGAGCTGTAAGCCTAGCAAGATCCTGGAAATGCTTTCCCTGTTAGGCCCTTAGTAGATCGATGGTTCTGATGAAGCCAGAAAGTCCCCAACTCTTTTGTTAAGGAATATGCCCTAGGGCCTACAGGGATTCTTTATCTGATTTCAGGAAAGTCTCCTTAGCCAATTTAGTCCCACCTGCAAGCCCAGATGCAGGTTTCCAGAAAAGGGCTCCCTTCCTGGGGGTTCCCTATTATGAGGATTATCGTATTGTGGGGTCTGTAACATTTTGGGAGGTCCTTCCTAGACGAACAGATTCTTTTAGGAGCTGGTGGCCAAGCCCCTCCCCACCTTCAACCCGAAACCCTAAACCAACAAAACATGAGAGCTGATTTGGGAGCAGTCGCTCTTTTTGTTTAGTTTGTTTTTGTTTTTGGCCCGCCCTCTCTTTTTCTCTCATACCTCGTCTGGCTCTATATCTCGAGTCGTGGAGCACATTTAGGGGCTGCCACGTTGTTAGAAGAAATTCCACACTTGGGCCGGCTGAGGCATCCAGTTTGCAATGCTTCAGCTACAAAACCTGGCCAATGTCTGGCAGCTGGGTGGAATCAGGGTGTAGGGGTTTAGGGTTTAGGATCGTGGCTTAGAGCCTTGGGCATTTGGGCGAGTCGCCCTTTGAAGGTCCTTGGAAGCTAAAAGAGAAGGGTTCATGTTAAGTCCATACGGCTTAGGCTTTAGAATGTTGTTTTTAGGCTAGGAACGCTAGGTTCCCGAGGAGGGGTTCATGTGTTTGTGGGTCATTGATACATGCTGTTACCTTGTCAGAAGCGCGCATCCGCGTAGCACGGCTCTTGGTGTTTCCTCCTACGCATGAACCACAGCCCACTATTGTTTGTTTGTCGTGCTTGTCACTTGAAGACCTCAGCGCCTTGCGGTCTATGTGTGAAGGCTTAGGGTTCTGGGACGTTGAGGGTTTACGTTCTTCTAGTGACGCTGAGGTCCTCTTGACACCAGGTATTACCGTTGAGTGACGGTTCCAGTGGGTTTTCCAAGTTGATTAAAGCCTTTGTCATGTCTCCTCTGAAGTGGAATGCGCAGCTACCAATTCCAAGGTTGCCTTTGTTGTTGACACAGACACACACGTGTGCAGTCCAGTTGGAGTCAGGCAGATGGCGCAGAGCCCGGATTCAACAAAAGGGTTGAAGTTGATGTGATTTCTTCATGGCCGCGGTCCAAGTTGTTGCCAGCATGATTCCAGCTCATGATGCCACGGGGGTGTCTGCACATTCAGTGCAGAAACCCGCCCTCCCCTTCCACAAGAAGACTTGCGTATATGAGGTACGCTTTTTGCTGAGTCTGATGGTATGGCTCCGTAAGACTAATGGTGAGTGTACATATGGGTGTCCTTTCAAACACTTCGTAGCCGAAATCCGTACTTCATACAAGATTCCATGTATGCATCCTAAACCCTATAAACTCCCAGGGCATACCGTAGAGGTCTGCTTAAGCCCAAAGTCAAGCCACTGCAGCAGCCTGAAAATTACCTATATCATCAACTTAAAATTCTTTACAACCTGCAAGAACGTGTTCTAGTTGAATAGGGCCCTGCATTTAATCCCTGAAAACTCTGCAGAAGCCCAGTTCCCACTTCATATTCTTGGTCTTCCATCTGGTACTCTACTATCCTAAGCCCTAAGCCTCAAGTTCTTCTCCTTCGTCATCCGCCCCTGCAGTAGAGCCAAGGCGCCGGAATGCTTTCAAGAGCGTCATGCAGGACTTCGAAGGAGTCACAGCAGATGGCTGCAAGCTCAGCTTGCACACCTTTTGTTTATCAGCAACGCAAAAACCTGAATAACTACCAACATTATGGTGCCGACATTATGGTCTCATGGCCCCTGTGAAAATCTGGTTTATGTACCTTAAAGCAACCCCTAAATTATTCAATTAGTGCAGGGTTTGGGGGGTACGGTAGCTGTTGTAGGAAAGGCAGTTATCCCGGCTCTTACCAGTACCTGGGAAGAAAGGAAAGCCGGCTCGCTAACTCGTTTCGGGAAAGCTGCTGTGTACTTCTGAAGAACTCCGCTTCGCGGTTTAGGGTTTAGGGTTTGGTCAGGGTTTAGGGTTGGGTCAGGGTTCTCAGCTTGTAGGTTACAAATGAGCAGAACTAGGATATGAAATGTCTTATAGGTGGTATAAGTATGCTTAGTAGCTCGCCCTGGCCCCTAGGTAAGGTTTCCTTGACTTGAGTGTGGCTGTCAAGTGGCTATTAAGAGATAAGGCTCCTTGAGCCCAGTTGCGGAGTCTTTACAAAATCAGAAGTTTACACCACTCGGTGGGCGCCCTTAGAATGAGATGGGTGTTTCTCAACATGTCCCAGCAACACCTTAACCAACAAACAATGTTCATCCTAAATCTAGGGACTCCTCCAGAAAGTAAATATGATATGTATGTATATATATGTATATATATCAGGCCCCAAAGGCCCCTATCCGTGGACAACCACGTACCCACTAGTCATGGTAAAGTAGCCATATACAGGGACACAAAATATCCCCTTGCCTTTGTGGTGACTTCCGTGCATGGGGGCCCGGGCTAGGTTATGGGTCCCTTGTTGCTACCGCTTGTTTTCTGCAAGCCTGGTATACTGGGCGTGTAGAAGCGGGACCCTAGTGTGGAAGACATAAGCATAGTGCAACTGCAAGAATTGCACCAAACACTGAGCATGCACATGATGACAATCTGAGATGAACCCTCACCCCAGAGCCTCAACCCCCAGTGGTAGCAATTGTCTGCCTCATGCGCGTGGCTGATTACAAGTCAGCACTCTTGCTAGAAAAGTCATCACCTTCCGGTGTTCCAGAGCGAGTCCAATTCCGAGGAGTAAGGGAAGTTATGGTGGTGCAAGCTTACTTCCATTAACAATGGATTTAGCACAACTGGTGAGATGCATTGTTTCCACACAGACGACGCTGGCCGTGGTGTGACCATGCGTCAGACTGTCGCGCGAGTGGCTGCTACTGCTGCTACTACCACCACTACTCTTACCTGGACTTTCACTATCAGTAGAACAGTTGTGAACAATCAGGCCCTTTGTAATGTCGGCGCTGTTCGATCATCATGTTCTGGGTGGAAAAGACACAGGCGGATGCTAACTAAATTTCAGGCCTCTTCCATGGACTCCAAACCCGGCACCCTCAAACTCAAAAGCAACACTTTTTGCATGGAAGCGGCTTAGTGGCTCCACATGTCCTGCCCCATGAGGTCTCAAGGAAGCTGTCCAAGTCTTCAAGGACGGAAGGGTATTGTTGCGCAGAATTGGTGCCTTCCCAATTGCAAACAGCTTTTGTGTGAGCCCCTGGAGTACGCTGTGACACGACTAGGCTATTTAGGGGTATGCTAATTTGGAAGCCTTCAGGCAGGGGGGGCAAATGGGATAAAGGGGACCCTTGTCAAACCTAGGATAGCGCAATGACAAGCCAATCACAAAAGGTTCTCAACCAGTCTGGTGGATCCTTCCTCCCGCAACAAATTACAAGATCTTCTGGACTAGCACCCCAACACAAGCTCCATATGTGCTTTGAGAATTCCTGCACGCCTGATTCAATGAGGAGCCCATTGCCTTCACACTTCCTAGCGGCGTTCCGCGGCCACGCGGTGTGGCCGAGGCGCCATGCAGCGCGCGGCTGCTCAAATGGGCGGTAGGGTTTAGCATGCAAGGTCTAGGGTTGGCGTTTTAGCAGGGATTGGATCCAGGCATCGGGGTTTAGGGTCAAGGGCTCAAAATCGTAGAGTGTTATGGGGGTGCCTAAGGAGTGATTGCCTGGGACACTTTCTCGGCTAAAGGTTTTGGGGTTAGGATTGGGATGCCAGAGATCCCTGAACTTGCCCAAGAGCCTCAAATCTGCAACCTGAGCCTGCAACGCTACAACTAGCCCTTAAGCCTTAAGCCCAAACCCCTAAACCCTAATCCCTGGAGCGGAGAACCAGAAAGCCCGAAGTACAAGCAGGTGGTGGAAGACCGCGTGCAGCAGATGTCTTCGCTGATCGAGGGAGAAGGGGACCAGGAAGCTGTGGCAGAGGCTGTACAAGGGTTTCAGAGATGTAGTGTTTGGGGCTTAAGCTTAAGATTTAAAACCCATTTGCAAGGTTTAGAGGTTTAGAGGGTCCCTGTTTGTATAGAGGGGTCTTATGGCGACTGCCTAGGCACAAGGCTCAGGGTTTGGCGTGACATTGAGCAGTGTCCCTCAAAGGATAAGAAGAGGGCCTCGGTAACACCTCTGGACTCTTTCAGTATCAGATGACTACAAAACAGTCCTACTTCATTATCAAAATCGGCTTGGACTTGACTTGCATAGGGTGTAAGATTGAGGGTTTAGGCATAAAGACCCTGGGTCAAAAAGGGTGTTTATGCCAACCCTAAACCCTACACCAAGGTTCTTTGAGGTTGCATGATGATGAGCTTGTTTGCTGGACGCTGCTCTATTGGGATTTTGGGCTTCGGGTCCAGTGCCACAGGTTGATAGACTGTTCATAGTGCGGGTTTAGGGATTCAAGGGCTTGCTAAACCCTGAACTCCTATATCCTAAGCCCTAATTCCTAAACCCTATACGAGGTTTCGGGCTTAGGTTTTGGACAACTGCGGAGCATAGGGCTTGTGTTTTCGAATTGCTCCATAGGTTGACAGCGCCCCTGGTGGTGGGTACAACCCTGAGATCCTAAACCGTTCGACAGGGTGGCCTGACACCCTGAAAATTTGGAGGTCTCCCAAAATTATGAATTATGAGTAGCTCTTTCTGTGTACCAAAATGAGGACTATAGTATTTTGGTGTCTATATCGGGGTCCCCTTATTTTGGGAAACAACCATGTAACCCCTATATCACCCAGTTTCCTTTTCATTTTGCATTTTCCATTTGATTCTCCATTATTGGGCCCTATACCCCCATATATCACCCCCATAACCCCTACATAACCCTGTATAACGCCAATAACCCCTGTATAACTTTACATTAAGCTAGGACCCGGCATTGTCAGTTCCTCGATGGCTCCTTTTCATAACCCCAACTTCCCATATCAGGACCTTGCTAGAGCCATATGACTCTCATAGGGTCCAGATTGGGGTGTGTTGGGGTTACAGAAGTGCAGGCCTTTATGCTCAACCTTGTGCCGTCAGCCCGAAAGAGCTAAAACCTCAAGTCTTTACAACTCCAAACTCCGGAGCCTTAAGCCTTTGAACCCTTTAACGCCGTAGGTAAGGAAGGCCCAAGCTATAACCAGGTCATGCTTCGAGGTCCTTTGTCAACAGGACCATAAGTTTGACAACTCCCCCCCCCAAACAGCAGCTACTACAGGGAGCCAGTTCTCCACTCCCTACTTACCTGGGTAGGCCTTTTGGGTTCCTTGAATATTTTCCCTTATTGGTTTTATAGGGACCCATCTATACTAATATTGTTCAAGGGTCTCTAAAGGCCAACCAAGTTACAAGCAGCGAGGTCCAGGAGTGAACTCTGTAGGGCTTCCGGTTGCAGGACCTGGGCATTTAGATCTCGGAAAAGTAGTGTTATCGAATAAAAGTAGTTGCCTTCAATATTCGGGTCCGTCTCATAGAGGGGTCCACAAAGGGACCATAGTTGTGGAAACTCCACATAATCTGCAAGCATAAAATATTGTCGGTTTTTTTGTCCATACCCCTTCATAGACCATATATCCCTATGTGCTTCCTGTATAATCCCAGCTTGCATTCTTTCATCTGTTGTCCAGTTGATTCCCCATCACAATACTTTCCACTTTCTTTTCCATTCTTTCATTCCCTTATCCTCGACCCTAAACCCCAAGTAATGTTCTTTTTACATTCCTTCATTCCCTAAACCCTAAACCCCTAAAAAAGTGACACCCAGCAGGTCAAGAACAATGTCCAGGAGCTCTCGAAGCTTGCAGATGAGAGCCTCTGACACGACTTGCTCATGCGTAGGATTTAGGGTTTAGGGCTTGGGCTAGTTGAATGTTTAATAGGGTTTATGACTTTGCGCAAAAAAGGGGGCATGGGGATCGTAAGCGGGCACGGGAGTGCCCATCAGGGATGGTGTAGAGATGTCGTGAATTTAGATACTACGAACTCCTGCATACTGGAAAACGGACAAAAGTGGAAGCTACTGTTCCTGCTAGGATTTAGGGTTCGAAGCCTAGTTGAGAATTGGGAAATGGGTTGAAGCCACTATGACAAGGATCCATTCCACGTAAGTCTGACTTAAATCCTGAAAGCCTTGTCAACATTTTCTAGGGGTACCCTCCTAGGGATACAAAGGGACTATGAGCAGGGTATGTCTGGCACTCCCGCCTGGGGAGATCCGAGAAACTGCTATGTAGTTCTTGGTGAGTCCCACGATACCTGATCGCTCGCAGATCCCAAGGGTCCGCCCGATTTTGAGAAAGTCTCTACTGTATGTAGGGTGGCTCTGAACATTCTTCGTTCTTTTGGGTTACAGGGCCTCTGAGCCTTGACAGTCGGGATATTTGTAATTTCCTATGGGGATATGAGATATGGAAGAATCTATTGGATGCCTTCCTGGAAGGTTTACCGTATTTTAGGCGTATTCATTGTTTCTAATGCTCAAATACATTTCTGCGGAGGGGGCAGAGTTGACAAGGCAGAGGTTAACAGGGCAGGACCCACTTGATAAACTGTATCTTCTTATGTGGAATATATATATATTGGGGCTATATTGGGACCCATTGGGGTAATAATAACGGAGAATCAAATGGAAAAGAAAATGGACAATGAAATGGAAAGTGGGTTTTTATGATAAACTGTGAATCGCTGAGCTCCAGGCCTGCAAACCTAAGTGCTCTCCCAACTCAGCTTTGCAAGTTCCTCGCCGCACCGAAGTATCAGAGGATTTTGAGGCTGTGGCTGTCCCTTCTGTGATCACCCGACCTCACTCCAAATGGTAGTTTGGAGACAAAAGTTCCCGAATCGCTGTACTCCAAGCTTTGTAATGAATTGAGTTCATCCAGCTAATACAGATCACTTTCCTGGTCTTTGTGGGACTCCCTTCTCTCTCTCAGCCCAGTTTTTTCAAAAGCCCCCTGTACGCAGACCCTTGACGGCTCAGGAAGGAAGGAGAAGCTGGACTTGAAACAGAGCAGCAGTGCCCTTGTCAATGATTTAAGGGTTTATAGTCCCCCTTAAGTAACTTGGTTTTAGGGTTTAGGGTTCAGGGGTTTAGGATTTAGGGTTTAGGGTTTCGGGTTTAGGGTTTATAGTCCCCCCCCTTAAGTAGATAGAATTATAGGGAGTTGTATAGGCATGATGGAAAAGAAAATGGAAACTACTATTTAGGGTTTATAGGGTTTAGGAGATAGCCCCCCTTAAGTAGATACAATATGGCTTCGGGTGTATTATGATAAGATCCCCATATACCCCATTTTCTATCTACTTAAGGGGGACTTTAGGGTTTGGAGTGGTTTGTGAAACCCGGATGCGAAAGAAAGGCGGTTTGTGAAGAGCTTCTTTTATTCAGGATTTGACTTGGGGGTCTACTGCGGTTTCCTGGAGGGTACCAGCTAGGTCGAAGATTAGCCACATTTAGCCCAAAGTCATATGCAGCTGGTATTTTTGGTAACATGTTTTTTCCTATTGAAGAAGCCGAGACGCCGAAAATAAATGAGTTAGGAGAGATCGTACACTCAGTTCAACTTTCCTTCAACCTGTGACATGTTTGGGTACGTATCTTTGGGCCGCCTAAGGGTGGTTTGGAACGCCTAGAGGTGGTCATCTACAAACGAACGCAAGATCATAGGTTCATAGAGTCCGCCTTGGATTTTTCCCCTCATAAGTAAGCCTCTACCACAATCTGGGGTTGCAGGTAATTAGTAGGTTCGGAGCAAGTTGGGTTTGGGGTGTTAGCTAAATCCTACACTGCGGCTCTTCTGGGGAACCATCGTGAATGATGAGGACTTGTGGAGACATATGACCGTCACGTAACCCAACAGCCGGAATTAGGACCCTAGGGGTTGCCTTCCGAAATCCCCTTAGACAAGGAGCGTCCAAGGATGACTTGGTCTCAAGGATAAGGACCAAAAATTGTCTGTTCAGATTCTCCTCTAGAGCTAGATACCAAGCGGACTGTAGTCCGCGTCATGGATCTAGAGGGGTAGAAGTGATTTTGCCACATATCTCAAGGTATGGAGGTTCTGACTGCTTCCAGATGGGCTGGGTTGTCAGCACACATCGTAACTTGCAAGAACTTCAGATACCTTTGTCAGGCTCAACTTATGAAAATTGTTTGAGGGGGGTTTGGAGGCGGGCACCTGAACAAAGCAAGGGCTTTGCACTTTGAGTTCTAGCAGCCTCAATTCAGTTTGACCAGATAACAAGGGTTAATCTCTCTTCCCTCACACCAGTCCCGCAATTGTGAGTACTGCTACTGTCCAAGGCGCGAACAAGAGCAAGAGAGGCAGCAAGAGCAGGAGCAAGAACAAGAGCAGGAGCAGGAGATCGAGATCGAGAAGCTGCTGGGTGACAAGTGCTTCGGGAAGCTTCGGGGGATTTGGGGGTCCCACAAAGTTTCGCCTCCTTTGGCACCCCGTAACAAGATCTTACGGTCCCAATTGGTACAAAAGAGATACATAGCACAGCAAATTGTTTTTTGGCTGGTTCGAAGCTTGACGGTCATTCCTGAAGAGTGCCCAAGGAATAATTACATAGCTTCGCCCAACAGGAGCTCAAGGCTCAGCAGGTCAAAGTGGGATTACTTCCGGGCCCCCGCTAAGGCTGAGGAATCGACAGCAAGACAGTCATTCAAACTTCGGGGTTGTTCAATTTTTAGCCAAAATGATGGGATCCTGATTGTATGGGTGGTTCTGACAAAGCTCATAGCCTTGCGCTCTCCAATGCATGGGAACTTTAGTCAAGGTCAGTCGAGGTCCAAGAAGACATCCCCACGAAGAAGCTCTCAGAACTTCCCTCATAAGAGACATCAGCAACTTCCGAAGCTGGTCCACTACTTCGTGTTTTGGGAGTATACTCCCCCTGAAGTAGATAGAATATGGGGTATATGGGGATCTTATGGTAATATACCCAAAACATTTCTATCTACTTAAGGGAGACTATATTGTGCAATTAAAGTTAAATGGCATTCCACAATCGCCTTGAGCCAGAGTCTGATTACGTAGGGATGCTGTGCGAACGCTGCTTCAAGAAGAGCCTAGGTAATGATGAAGCTTTGGCAGTATTGCTGAGATTGTTTCCGTTAGCATGGGAATTGAGAGTGGCTGTAGCTCATCATTGGGATTGTGCCCTTGAGTGGTGTTCTCAGTTACTCTCTGCTTAAGCCCTCATTCGCTGATAGTGATGTAAGAGAATATGCGGAACCCTAGCAAAATCACCGTTATCCGTTGTGGCCATCATGAGAACATGAGTGAGAGGGGGCCCTTACCCAGCATTCATGTACCAAGCCGAGGTTTGTTGATCTCATGCATTGCCGCGATGATGAGGAGCTTTGCCCGGGCACGCCCAAGACAGAAGATTTAAGCCAAGGGTCAACCTTAGACGCATGTCTCCAAAGGATTGGTTGCTGGGTATTGCTACAATTCTGTGTGCTCTCTTCTCGAGCACGCTGCATCAGGCCATTGATACATGGGCTTGGACCCAACTATTGCTGTATCGCACGTACGGGCACAAAATGGGAACACAGACAAGATGACGTGTGCTTCTTAGGTCTCGGGGTAGGAGAAATATTGATGTTCCAACTGATTGGCTTCTACTGCTGATTCTTTCCTGGTAGTTTAGCCCTGGCAACTTGAGTCAAGATTTGGAGCTCTTAGGCTCTAGCCATAAACCCAGAACCAATACACCTTGCAAAATGCTGAGCGCTGCTTTCCTAACCAGTAACTGTTAACCTCAATAGGCCCTCCTAAATCCGTAGACCCCAGAAGGGGTGCTATACATTCCTCACGCCCTGAGACTTCCACCTTCATCCCAATGCACAGAGGAGAAGGGAAGAGTTCCTCCCAAAAGCCTGAACTACGGCATGTTCATGAGTGGTTTCTGATGTGAGAATACCATCGCCCCTGCAGAATTGAGAGCCCTGAACTTTGAACTCCGACCCCACAAGCCTCAGAATCCAAAACCTCTCACCCTTGACCCTAGACCATCGAAGCCTCAAACCGCACACCTCGAAAAACCCTGTGCTCTTAAATCCTCAGCCCATGAACCCTTCGGCTCCAAAAAAGCCAGGAGCCGGATAGCTGGCCCTTGGCAACCTTGCAGTCTGAGGCCATGCCTTTCTGCTTAGCTGAGGTAATTGAGTAGGGGGATCCTTGGACTCATTGGGCTGTATATATTCCGAGCACAAGTACAAGGTTTGCCAGGCCACTTGACAGGACAGCTGACTTTGTTTGGCTGATTGGGGTTTGAGGTTTGAGTTTGAGGACCCTCAGGGTTTAGGTTTCGGGTTAAGGACTTAAGGTCTGTGGGTTAGGGCTTAGAGATGAGAGGTTTAGTCTGCAGCCAGGGCCCTGTGATTGAAACGGAGGATGCAGCGTTGGGGTCTATGTTCCGAGGGCTCGAACTGAAGGCGGTGCAAGAGAGCTGGTTGAGACGCGGCAGTCGCTGAAGTGATGGTTCTGTTCTGTTCCCGGTTATAGTAGAGTCCCCTGCTTCAGCGGGACCTTTGAGTTTTAATGATGCCCCTCATGCTCATGTGTTAGTCTTTGAGTTGGCCTGACCAGGCTAACATCTTCAGGGTGTTAGGGAGTTAGGTGGCTGCACTTCTGCTGCTGTGTGCGCCCTAAACTCATCCATTAGACCTCAGCATCACCCTCCAATCCTCACAGATCTGTGGGGTTGGGGTGTAGGGTTGGACACGACTGGTACGAAGTTTGGGGAGCGATCCATCCATACCATTTGGTAGTTTCCCAAAATAGAGGGACCCCAATATAGACCCCAAAATATTATAACCCTTATTATTAGGACCCCCAAAATGGTACCCCTAATTTTGGGAAACCCCCATTTCAGCCTCGAAGTTCCTGTCCTCAATGACATCAGGAGAAGGCCAAGCAGTTCTACGAAGCTCAGCGCTTCTTAGATGGCAATTCACATTCCGGCCCTTTGAGGGCAGGGGACTAGTCATACAATTCCGGGTTCAGGGGGTTCAGGGCTTCGGGTGTGGGATATGGGATATCTTGAGGCTGGGCTCTTTTGGGGAAGTTGAGTAATGATTGGTGGGTAGGGCTGGACAGGAACAACCCCTAAGTAGACTGCTCACTGCATTGCTTGGTAGGGAGTCAGGGAATGGATCCCCCCTATAACCTGATAATAGTCAACCCATTCCATTCCCCCTTCCCTGCTAGGCATTAGAGCCCTAAACCCAAATTCTGTAGTCTCCTTTGGATGTTTTAAATTCTTATTGTAGTACAACCCCAAGGAATTGTGAAAACCGCTATTTTTATGATAGGTCTAAGGGGACTGCGTGCATGGCCGATCTGTGGGCAGATTGCCACTAGGATCCACGGGAGAAGAATCATAGGGAATAAAAGAATATATTGGGGTATTAAGTTATAGGGTTATAGATGGAGAACGGAAAAGAAAATGGACAGGGATTATAGGGAGTATATAGGGGTATAATATCAGGGCTATAGATGGATAATGGAAGAGACAATGGAAAGTACTATATTCTTAAAGACGTTGGGGATCCATTTGCTCCTCCTTCCCTGCAGAGCACCCGGCAGAAAGCTCTAGGTTTTGTCAGTAGAGTCAGTAGTCCTATCGCAATCTTCCACCAACCTTTAAAGAAATTTCACTACCTCCTAGAATCCAAGTTCTTGTTTTTGGTTGTCCCTGAAACTAAAGCGTAAGTATCCTGCTGAAACGACCCTACTTTCCAACCCTAAGCGCTGAAGCCTTGATCAGGCAGCTTTTCCGTTGTGACCCTTAAAGATGTACCATGTAACATCGCCTGAAACCCTGTCTGAATTCAGAGCCCTTAATTTGCTCCAATGGCCACGTACTTTGTCAACAGAAACCCTATCTAATTCCGAACAGATATCCCCCTAACCGCCCTGTGATCCGCAATACACCTACAATTTCTACCCCAAAACCTAACGTGTACTGCCCAGACCCTAGGGTGCAATTCCTAGATTTTTCTAAATGAGTGGCACTTATGCGCGCAAGATGAAGTCGACTGGCATTCAAGGTAGATCCTAGATTCTACTTGGAGGTTTAAAGGGATTTCGTAAGTATCCACGTGATCCCAAGCCCCCCACAACTCCAAGCCCTGATAATGTAGTAGTGTCCATTTTCGTTTCCCGTTCCTCCATTCCTTACGAAGCCCCCCCCTGATCCTCCAAGCAGACCTTGAGTTCTGACCTCAGGCTTTAAGCTTTGGAAGCGCAGGCCCTTGGACAACCTGCCCAGTGCTGAGAGGGAGTGTCCAGGGTTGAAGTGTAAGATGAATGATTTAGGATGTACAGTCCCCTTTAAGTAGATAGAATATGGGGTATATGGGGATCTTATTATAATATACCCAAGGCCATATTCCATCTACTTAAGGGGCCCGACCACTCTTGAGGGTTCAGGGTTTGGGGGATCGGGTTCTTCTCAGGAAAGCGTTTCGGCTTGCGATTCTCGATCGGGGTGGTGACAGTGCAGTAATTAAGCGGCTAAGGTCTTCTGAAGTCTTCCAATATGTGCCTCAAAGTCTCCTGTGCTGGTTTTCATGACCTGCAGACTTAGTAAGCCTCGGTAACTAATTAAGTCTTAGAAAGCCTGTGTCCACCCCCCAAAAAAATCCGACACAACAAGCCCAGAGATCCCCATCATGGACCTTCCTTCTTATAGTCTCCTGACCCTTTCAGTAGAGGAGCTCGTGCGCTTCTCTTGTTCATCCCCTTCCCTTAAGGACCCCCTAATAATAAGTCATCACAGTAGAACACCAGTGTATCATGGGGCAAAGTTATCAAGTGGCTGAGCAGGGGGTTCAGTCTTACCGAAGGAGATTGCGAATTTGGTGCATGAGTCCTTTCACGAGGGGGTTTCCCTGAATCGAGATGTCTGGCGTCCATCAGAATGCAAGAAGACTGTAGGATTGCGAGGGGCTCTCTTCTAGGGATTCTCTGGAGTAACTCGCATGCCAGCGGAAACCTCCAGACCAGCTACTGCACACGAACTGCACTAGGAATTTGCTTATTTGGCCCTCCGCTCTTGAAATCGGTGCGAGGCCCTGATGGAAAACATGCCGGCTTGCGAGGGTTCATCCTAGGCTTACTCCTTGTCGCCCTACATTCGTGACAAGAAAGGCGGAGAGGTATGTTTCCAGAAGAGAGCATGCCCGGATGTATCACAACAGTATGAACTGGTGAGGAGGGGTTGGGGGGCTTAGGTCTGGGAACCTGAAAGCCAGTACGTACGGTACACAGAGTGTGAAAATTGAAGACGCATACTACGTGAAACATATGTGCTGTGCGTGTTGAGCACTGGCTTGGGGGCGTAGGGTTTCGCAGTGGGTCGTGGGTCCAGGGGATGGGATGCAAGCGTCCTCAAACTTATAGCCCTGACCTCACGCCAAGGGTCAATGCAGGTATATAGTAGGTACTTGGGTTCAAATGTGTATAGACTTACCTTCACTCTTCCAGTATGAGCAGACCCTCACAAGTAGCGAAAAGCTGCGGTCCCGTTCGGAGTACCCCTTATATGCATCTATCTATGTACCTATTTATCTATCTATGCCAGGAGGGCGCCATACATACACTGGGGAACAAAAAGCGCCATTTTCACAAGCTACCAACATCTACCAACTACATCAATAATATGGTGCCTGCATTCATTCCCCCACAGTCCCCGGAACAAGAAATACCATGTAAAAGCCTGCAAATTCCTGTGGACCAAGGCCGGAGGAGGCAAGAATTTCCACCAACTGGCTCCTTGGCTCTATGGGTCTTAGGGCTTAGGGCTTGGGATTCAGGAGAATTTAGGATGTTCATAAGAGGAGGCTGCTTGGGACCTGCGTATATATATATATATTTATATATAGGGGTTTTTAAGGGCTGAAGGGAGCGATGTTGAGACGACGCTCCCATTCTCCACCAGGCAGTCTTCAGAAAGTCTATGTAAGTACTCTGCTTGCCCTGTGTCCATAATACCCTAAACCCTAAACCCTAAACCCTATGCCTGGATCCCCCCAAGCTCGAGGATCTGCCCATCCTGGAGGTCTCATCCTTTGCGCTTGCGCGGTGTAGGGTTTATAGTCCCCCTTTAGTAGATAGAATATGGCTTTGGGTATATTACAATAAGATCCCCACATAACCCATATTCTATCTACTTAAGGGGGGCTATAGCCCTTCAGGCTCCCCCAGCAAAGAAGGCATCTGAAAACAATCCTTTGCAAGTGGCACTAGTCCTTGTAACTATTATTACTATTAATATTCCCACTCATATAATTCTTGTTTCTACTAATCTACTAATATTCCCACTAATATGACCAATTATTATTATTATTAATACTACTGCTATTAATACTGCTGCCACTGTTGATACTTCGGGCTCTTTCTGGGCTTCCATGTCAGGTTGGGAGACCGTAAGGATCCCCCAAAAACGCGCATGGATGTGCCAAGGTGTCGGGTTTCGTTCCCCAGCCAATGCATGTGAGCCATAGTCTAAACTCCTAGTATCCCCCTCCGACAAAGCCCTATGATAGTAGTCCACTATAGAATCCCCTATATGACCACCCTTTAAGGAGTTTAGACTAGAGTTCATGTGTCGAACTTACCTGGATTTGCCTGTGAGAGGCTGAGTACTACAGGACAATTTATCCAAGATCAGTTCAGCTCTACTTAACCCCAACAAGACAAGTCCGCAGTTGAGGAGAGCGTTCCATAGACAATAGGACCTTGAACAATCAAGAGTCTTTTTGGTAGCTGCATACTATGAATTAGGGGGTCATTTCAGCAAGTATGGGATGAGTTGCTTACTATTCAGGCTTCCTCATAACCCTCTCTAATTCATATCCCGCGAGAATCATTTTTCAGAATCATCTTTCATCCTCAACTCTTGCAGAACACCAAAAAAACTGTGAAAATGCGGTTGTTTTAATTGTTCTAGGGGATTACACCCAAGTTAACATTAAAACCTTGTCAATTCCCGTGTTCAAAGAACAGTCGTCCCTGTCCTCTTTTGGGCTTCCATGTTAGTTTGTTAGTTTGGGGAAGAGCACCGCTGGAAACCCTAAAGCCCAAGCCCTGAATCTCTACAGTTTGCCTTGCAGGTTCTGTTAGAGCTGCGAGTTTGGTTGAGGGTAGTTGCGCTTGCGGAAGTTGAGGTTTAATCCTCAATGGAGCGGCTTCCGAAGAGTCAAGCAGCTTGGAAAAGACAGGTCCCGGGTATCACTCTATTACTCTATGGGCTGAAAGACTTATAGTCCCCCTTAAGTAGATAGAATATGGCCTGGGGTATATTATAATAAGATCCCCATACACCCCACATTCAATCTACTTAAGGGAGACTATACTTGGAGATCCTAGTTGGTTTAGGGTTAAGGGTTGAGGGTTGACTGAGATCATGGCACACTATTGTAGGTACTCAGGACAAAGTTGCTTTGAATTAGAGTCGACTGGATGTTTAGTTAGGATTCTTGGCTGTAGGGTCTGTGGGACTTGAGGTTAGCAATTGCCTTCAAAGCCAAAAATCCCAAAGAATGGGCTATGATACCATGGTTAAGGGGAACAGTTCCCCAAATTTGTAGTTTTTCGGGATTCAAGGTCAGGATCTAAGCTTTCAGTACGAAGGGTTCAGATTAAACATCATGTTTGCGCTTGATCTCTGAACAGCCCTAAAAGGAGTTTCCAAAAATTGGGGCGGGGGGCTCCCTTTTGTTGGATCCTTGCTAGCAGCACTAGGGTATTCTGGGGTATACGAAGTCGAAGGGGAAGCCCATTTCGGGAAAGACCTACGGAAACACGAGCCTTGCTGAGGACCTCACGCACATGAGGTGCAGCGTTTGGGGCTTAGGGTTGAGGTAGAGTTTTGTTATTGTATGGGGTGTGAGTCTATAGAGTTCTATTGGAATGTCGGTGAGCATGCACATGGGCATTCATCTGCACCCCCGACCTGCATAGAGTAGATCCAGGCAGAAGTACATGGCATAAGTTAGACCATAGAATCAAGAGAACAATTTGATTTCTATCAGGAGATTCCAGTAGAAAACGAGAAATTGGGCGTTTCCTAGGTTTGCGTTTTTAGGCTAGGGCAGACCTATGCCAGGCCGCTTCGCGTGACTCACTAATGCAGAGCCTGAATAATAGTGACCATCTCGTTGAGATTTGTTTGAGGTACCTCATACCATGACTTCACAAGTAACCTAGAACCATCATGATTGTACTTGTCTATGCCTCTGTCACACTTGAGAATTACTTTAGATCTTGACATCAGATGCCATCACGTCGGAGCTATTTTGACAGTGGGTGACTTTATTTTTACTTTTTCGTGCAAAAACCTCTGACAGTTGATTTCAGAAGCCTTTTAAGCAGCCAGTGAACCCTGAATTTTCAATCTTTTTGATGAGGCTAGCGTCCAGCACTGGCCACTGTTCCTAGGAATAGGTACAAAAGCCAAAGGCAATATTATCGGGTAGATCGAATTGGACCTTCGGCTGGTTTGGAAAAACAGGAATTCCAAAAAGCCATGGATGTAACATCTGCAGGGACGGTTAACACCTGTATGCACAAAAAGATTCCTCAATACTGCCAACAGCCAACAGGAAAAGTTATCGGGTAGGCTGTCTAGCTGTTGCATATGGCCCATATGGCTTTAGAGTCGCTCTACTGTTGCGATGACCTTCCACATGCCTTACAACTTGTGTCCTCAAGCACATATGCTTGGCCTTCTGGTGCATGGAACAAGTTCACGCAGCAGCGTCTAGCATTCTTTCTTCATTTCTCTGCGAAGGACTTGGCACCCAAAAAATAGCAGCTAGCTGATCGGAAGGCAGTTGTCACAGGACTCCAGAGCTTCTCCCAAAGCATCTGCACAAGTTGTAGGGCTGGTCTAGAGTCTAAAAGCATCAAGAGACTATTGATTGAAGAGCCACCGACCAGAGGCGGATAGTATTTCTAAATACGGAGTTTCCCCCCATATGGAGCATGGTGGTTGTCCTAAGGATCCCAAGAAGGGTCTTTTCGAGTCAGAAAAACCTCAGTGGCCCAGTGGGCTGCTTCTGCTACTGCTGCGGCTACTACTACTTGTACTACTTCTACTATAACGAGTAGCACTACAACAACAACCCCTTCTCCTGCTCTGCCGCCCGCCCCTTCTCGTCTTCCTCTATTACTGCTACTACTGCTACCACCAAGGAATGTCTTTGTGCAGATGGAGTGGACGCCAGATGTGGCTCGCGCTGTACGCTCCACTGAGCCCCTGCAGCTGGACACCACGGAGGCGCCCAGGGTTTGGGGCATAAGGCGGGCTTAGGCTCAGGGCTCGGAGGCATGCAATCTTTGCAGAGTTCCAGGGAGCACGACTTTACGGAGCTCATGGTACACGGCCTTGTTCAGGAAACTTGGGGGATTTCGGGGGGGTGGAAAACACCCTGGTCACAAGTTTCAGCACGCAGGCGTGACATTAAAGCAGCAACAATACAAGCATCAGCAGGAGGCAATGGAAGCAGCAGTTGGCAGCGGCATCGGTAGTAACACCACTGTTTCATTGGCCAGGCATACTACATGCGTACTCTTTCAGCCACAGACCTGACGAATTCCCAAGTTGAAGCACTAGACCAAGAATCAGGTCCCTCGGCCTCAAACATCGAATCGCAACATCCCGCCCGCATGCAGACGTCTACGCATCCACGCTTGGGTTCTCCCAAGATATGGTTAGGCGGTTTTGGCAATCTGCTTCTGTAAGCCCAAGCCCACGCAGGGCTCAGCTTTGTGTCGCGTTGACGAGTACATGGTTAAAACATTCCCGAGATATCTGGGACCCACCGAAACCGCAAAAGGGGCCTGGCTTCATTCCTATTACATGAAGGAGTGTCAATAAGGGGGGGTTCCAACGATTTGGGGTCCCTTCTAGGGTTCTCCGTAACAGAAGTGTTTTGTACTTGTAAATGGAAACCCCATTTTGATATGAAGGCCAGTATCCTAGAAAACGGTGCGGACAAGAAGGCTGGTGGCCATGTACAAAGCGTCTGTAACATGATGCGCGCGATCAAAATTAGCAAGGTACACCTGCACAACAGCAAAGTTTGGACACCAAATGTTTCGGACACCGGTCAACACTCATATCCTTACCATCGGAAAGATCCTTAGGTGTTCCCCTCGTTCAAGAAAGTTCGGTGGGTTACTGCCAAATTCGGAACTCTGTTTGGATACTCTTACGGTTTGGCATGAGTGAACAATTAAACAGTGCCCTGATTTTGGAAGTCGCCTCTGCGTTTCGTCCCAGCAACCCATCGAGTACTCCTTGGCCTCATCCCTAAACCTTCTCTTAGAAGTCAATTAGAAGCCAGGAGCTGGAGATGGACAAGAAGCTTCGCATTGCATGGGACTTGCTGATGCGCGGCGAGGCCCTGCTTAGATGCTTGCTGTCCAAAGGGTTTCTGAACATTCCACAGATTTAAAAGCTTAGCTTCATCATGTACAGGTAGCGCTAAATGGGTCCAGGGCTCAGGGTGAGAGTCCGCGCATGTTTAGGGGTGCCTCCATGGCGTATTTCCCAGGCCCCCCAAACCCTACTGTAAGCTTAAATGGTATTTGCGCATGTGGCTTGTGCTGCGCGGGAAGTGGGGGAGCGGACCCCTGTAATCATGTTCCGGATACAATCCTCAGCAATTTTGAATGAACCTTGCTAATGCGCACTCCGTTCTACACGGCCAGGGCATTGACGTGGGGCCGCAGACCGGGGCTCTTCAGGAGAGCGTCCTCAACAGGCGCAACTTCCTTGAACTGGTTTGATTTTGTTCTGGGTCTTTGCACCGCTTATTTTTCAAGCGAAGAGGCAGAAAGAAAGTCCAGCTTCCCACCGTCGGTGTGTGTCCGGGGTGTTAGACTCTTTTGGGATGGCCCATGGTGCGTGCTGTTGGGGATGTACCTTGTTTCAAAAGACAAGGCAAAACAAACATTCAGGGTGCTTCATGAGCGTTCGTATATATCTTTCGCTAGAAGTGGGCGTTTCTTGCCTGTATGGTTCAGATGCAAATCCTAATCTGGCAACATGAAGACTGCATGCACTTCAGAGACCTACGAACGAACCTTAGAAAGAAGTCCCGGAACACTTGGGCTCCAAAGCCATGTCAGGCGTGACCGCCCCATTTGGTGGGTAGTAGGGGATGTACGCGTGGAAGAAGAAATTGAAACAACTGTGCTTCTAATGTTCTTCCGTGGGGTACTTACGCGAATTCAGCAGGATCATGCATGAACATTGGCTAGAGATGGCTTATCATTCCTGACAAGTGTCGGTCTCGGCCTCAAGGATTTTGAATTTCATGTGGTAAATGGAAGACAGGGGAAAGGAGCTCACAGCCAGGTCCTTTTCATGTGGGCGTAGAGTCGAACATGGATCACCGTAGTTTCCTGCCAGCTGTATGCAGCAGCCTCACACATTAGTTGCCCACAACATACCGGCAGTTGGCGGCCCGAAGTCCCAATCCTATCACCACAAGTCAATCGTCTTTCCCTGACCAGGGCACAATCACACACAAAATGTAGCTGTAATTAGAAAACCCTCAATCCTAAATCCCTAGCAAAAGAGGCGTTGCAAACAAAAAGCTAACGACCCCCCCATCTACTACTGTTGGTTGGCAGAGGGAGGGCTCTGCTGTTCCTCAGCCCAGGCTGAAAATGCTATGATTTACCCCTTGCGTCGGTCCCCACGACCCCCATCAGATGACTAGCTCGAGTTAAGATTCAGTAACTAGGATTTTGAACTTTGGGTGTTGGATTGCTATGACTGTTAGCTTCCCTATTCGCATTACTATTACAACTACCACTGCTATTATGGTCACCACTACCAGCAATTTTACTGTTGGCCTAGTCAGCACAATGACTTAGGAGGACCCGCCCCACCATGTAACAGGACTGTGGAGAGGACCCTAATTAGGGTTTAGGGTTTAGGGTTTATTATCCCTTATAGTCACTATGGGTCCACCTGAGGCTAAACCCTAAACCCCTAAACCCTATATCACCCCACTATTGTAGTTTCCATTATCTTTTCCATTATCCCTTCGTAGCCCTACATTACCCTAAACCCTAAACCCTAACCTAGACTGCACAAAGACTATTTAGTAAGCTCACCGCCGAAGAGGTCTGACACGCTCACGGTGGGCAAGAATCCAGGTTGCTTTTAGCCATCCCTGGCTGAAGTTTTAGGGTTTTGGTTTTAGGATTATATAGAGATTATATAGGGACAATGGAAAGTAAAAGTGAAACTATTATTTAGGGTTTTGGATTTAGGGTTTTTAGAGCTTCGGTTTTAGGATTTAGGTTTTGGGATGTAGGCATTCGGTGTTAAGATTTAGGCTCTCGGATTTTGGCTTTAGGATTTAGGCCTTAGGACTTAGGATTGTGGCTCCGGGTTTTAGGGTGTAGAATTAGAGACTTGGAGTCCAGGGCTAATGGCGAGTCCTGAGGCAAACCCTAAACCCTACAGTCCCCCTTAAGTAGATAGAATATGGCTTGGGGTACAAAATAATAAGATCTAGAGCGGGGGCGGGAGCAGTGCACACACCCCAGCTTGCCTCAGCCTGCCTGCCAAGTTAAAGCCTTCGTAGACGATGTAAAATTGATCCTGGTAGGACTCG
>CAJNIZ010003470.1:93929-124633 GCA_905231905.1 Symbiodinium pilosum | reverse complement strand
GTCCCCTGATTTCGGGAAACTGCCACATACGTATAGATTGTATATGAATGTCCGGGAATCTTCATACAAATGAACATCACAGATATAAGCAAGTGCACGTTATAAACAGAGGTCTGTCAGAGATTGCTGAAATCAGCAACTTTTCCAGTGCCTCACCAGGGCTGTTTTGGGATTGCACTGTGCTCATGAGGGTGATTAGGGTTGAGGGCTTTGGACGAGGCTTCTTTACCTACGGGAAGAACCGGTTTGGGGCGTGGGGTTTGTAGAGTTGTAGAGTTTTTGAATTGTGCAAAGGGCAAAAGTCAAACGTGTCAAAACACCCGAATGTTCATTTATAGTTGCTGTTGCACGGGGACGGGGATGTAGCAGCAAAATAGCGACATGCCTAGAAAAACCTGTCCCTGGCCAACCTGGGGAAAAGAGTACTACAGGGGCCGAAATAATTACCAATATCATGTTGAGGTCCACTTGAGGTACCATAGACCATAATTCTATAACGAATATGAAACCATAATGTTGGTAATTGTTTAGGCCCCTATTCTTCAGTGACTGCGACTACGGGAATGGCGCTCCCAGCCCGCTGCCACTCTGGCAAGCAGTTGAGGCCTGCAGCGGGAGGGGCCTTCCCAACACCAGGAAGCCGGGACCTATATCGCCCCCTTGAAATACTTCAAATGGCAGTAGCCTTTGCAGTTCCCTTTCGAGGCTAAGGCTTTGTTTAAGGGAAGGGTGGAGTTCAAGACTTGAGGGCGCCAAACGGGTGACAAAGTGACTGAACTTGCGGAAAAGCGGTCAATCTGAAAATCAAGGTTGCCCAGTCTACTTCAAAAACAATGAAAGCTGCTGACACTCCCAAAGAAGGGACACAAATTTTGAGAAAGTAGAGCTGGAACCGCTGTTGTCCCAGATGCAGTGTATGTAGGCATGATCCCTCCATCTCGACCCCTAGATATCTGAATGTTGCAAGGCTCGTTTGCAAGGTGTACTTCAATCCCCCCAAGGTGCCATACAAACTGCTCAAGAGGCGTGAATGAATCTTCCACTTGGGAGTGGGGTTAATCTGTGGCGCAATCCTGCACGCATTTTAACGGAACACCATCTATCATTGAAAGAAGGATAGTAATTCAACCCTAAGCCCCTAAACCCTAAACCCAAAGGTTGTGCGACCCCGTGCCGCGCGTCTTGCAATTGCAGCTCCCTTTGGTTCCTACTTCGGGAGTATCCAAAGCTAGCTTCGGCGACGGAAACTTTCCATGACTCCAGAAAGTACACAGCATAATACGACTGATGGACAAAATCCTGCACCTAAACCCTAAACCTTATTTACAGGAACCCTGGGACTTAAAGTGCTCAAAGGTTTAGGAGCTACTTGGCCGTTTCCCTAACTAGGGGGACCCTAATATAGACCCCAAAATACTATGATCCATATTTTGGGGTCCCCCTTATTCTGGAAAAGCCTAAGCTCTAAACCTTCAACCCTACAGAACCCCTGTATCCCCGTTTAAGATGCCCCGAATTGGGGGAGTCCCCCATGCAGTGCCTGGGATGCCAGTCCCTGAGCCCCATTTTTCAAGAATTCCGATGGTCAATGTCCTAAAGAACCACAAGAGGTTATATAATGGGTCCTAAACCCTAAACCTTTAGGGGTTATATAGGGAGATATCGGGTTTGGGGCTCATGTATCGGGCTGAGGATCCCCAATAATGGAAAATCAAGTGGAAGAGAAAATGGAAATGGGATGGAAATTGGAATTCCAGCTTGTTCCACCCCTTTTCTCCGTCATGCTTCTCTCTGCAGATGAGCTGAATAGATTCCAAGATCTAGTGTATTTGAGAAGGTGAAAGAGAGCGGAAAAGGGACCGTTTATCTCCTGTTGCATGGTAAGCCGACATCCTTCAGAAACCCTAAACCCTAAACCCACCCTAAACCCTAAACCCTAAACCCGAGAACGAAATGTAGACCCCGCACTCTGACTTGGAGGCTTAAAGGAGAACCGAGGAAGAAAGTGAGAGGCTAAGCAGAACCTTGCAGACGAGTCGCATTAGTGACACCATGGGAATCTTGACTCGCTGCCTTGGTGTAGTTGAGGGAGCAGAGTTAAGGGGGGCAGGATGAGCCTCCCGACATCGGACTGTAGGGCGGGAGGGTCTAAAGGTTGAGCCTGTAGGGTCCGTTGTACTTATAACCTACTTGGTAACTGTAGTTGTTATAACCAAATAATAAGTCCCATAACCAAAATTACCCTAGATATAATTGTGTTATAACTTTAGTGAGGATGAAAAGCTAAGGTGCTCGAGTACTCAGCCTAAATCGAGTTCAAGGCCGCTGGGCAAAGTGATCTAAACTGATGGTGGGGTAGCACTGCCGTGGAGGCGCTGCCCGAGTATCCAGTCTCAGGATCTTGTAGTGGTTCTGAACAAAATCTACACTCCCGGAAACTAACATGGAAACCCAAAAAGGGCCCTATAAAGACTACAGTCCTTCTAAAAGGGGACTATATGGGTTTCTATTTTAGTTTGGGGGAGTGTATAGCAGACTCCTTAACCAGACCTCTTCTTTGAGATGCTTGGGTTTCAGGATCCTTCTGGGCAAAGCTTACTGGCAAGGCGCAAATGGACATGATTGTAGGCAACAGGTCGACTCAAGCTATCCGCTGCTGAAGACTTGGTAGTTTCCTGAAATAGAGGGATGCCAATATGGACCCCACAATACGGTAATCCTTCTTATAGGAGTGCCCAAAAAAGTATGCCTAATTCTGGGAACCCCCGGCTACCCCAGAACGCAAGGGGATCATGCTTGATGCCAGCGCTCTAGGACCCACCCGTGGTCCAGGAAGTGGCTTTACTGTAAAGGGTTCTTCACCGCGTTGTTTAGGGTGAAATAGGGCTTAGGGTTTAGGGTAATAAAGCGTTTGGGGTAGTAATTTTGAGCTTGAAATTCTAAAAATCAAGGAAATTTGGGGACCCTAAGTAATGGTAAGCTTATATGGGCTTGAGGGTTTAGGGTCTAGGGTTCCCTAAACCCTAAACCTTTAGGGTCTAAGGCCAGCTCTGGCTGAAACCCCTGGCATGCTGCTATGCCCACGGACCCCAAGACCGCAACTCCATAATCTGAGCCTCGAATGAAGAAGCCCTCTTAGAAGACCTGAGCTATAGTCTAAACTCCTAATATCCCCCTCAATAACCCCCATAATACTTCCCTATATAGTCGCCTAAATAACCCCTTTTAAGAAGTTTAGGATCCCGACTCACGTCCGAAATTCTGCTCCCTGGGCCCAGGGCAATACTGCTGGGGACATCCCCTCGGCATCAAGCTTCTTCCAACCTTCCGGCTCCGCCAAGGAAGCCGTGATAAGGAATCTGAACTGTAGAAATGAAGGTGTGGAAATTGGGGCTGAGGGTTTAGCCTTCGGACTAGGAGTTGGGGCAAGTTTCAGCACGAAGCTTGTTGCAACCTGCCGCTGCGACAGGTGAGGGAATGGCGTTCGAAGGACTTTTCCCAAACCAAGGCATGTTGTTGGTGTCCGGCAGCGCAAAGATTATTTGTAGCATGATAGAAGTTCTAGAAGACCCATGAGACCTTGCGGAACCGTACACTGTTGTGGAATGTCCCCTGAATGTTTTGAAGTTGATTCTGGCGCGTTCTCGTCTACAAAAAAATCCTTCTGCAGGCCTCGAAGTCCCTCAATACACGCAAGGAAGCAGTGCCTTACAACTGCAGCTACTTGATAACAACCCTGAAGCTGAACCCATCAAAAAAAGCACGTTCGCCCAACGCTCAATCAGCCCACTACTGTGGTGCTGTATTCCTCGATAATTCAACCTTAGCATCACCTTACCCCAAGACCCAGGAAGTAGCATGTCATTTCCTTGTTCTAGTCTCTTGCAGTCTTGAACGCTAAAAACCCTAAACCCTGAACCCTGACTGATTTGCAAGGACCCACCCTAAGCAGCCTTGGTAGTCGAAAAGCTTACCTAAGCGCAGAAGCTGCAACTTTTAGGATTCTTATAGGTTGGGAGTTTCGAGCGTAAGCCGGGGTTTCTCAAAGTAGGGGTGCCCCTTCGGGACCTTTAAGGATTTCCTGCATTCTGGGCGGATGACGCGGGGGCTATTTGTTTAAGAGCGCAATGCAATTTGCATACGTGATGTTCCCAAAAACGGCGGAACTGGTGTAGGATAGTGTCAGCTCAAGGGAAACATGCGAGCACCTTTGAAGGTTGTATAAGGTACATTGAGGTAGTATGTCGGATTCTGGGCTCAAGCTTTTGGAGTTTGTCAAGATGATGGGTCAGCACTTCGTGATGCGTGGTTCGCCCGGACATTTGAAATGATCTACTACATACTGTTAAGGGTCTGAGACCCAAGGTTTTGGACTGAGCGTGGACAATACACAGTTTGGCAAGACGCTAAAACCTTAGCCCCGCTGCCCTCGACTAAGCGAGCCCCCAGATGTCACCCAAATCCTGCCGGAATTCTGCATGGATAGGGGGGTTTCCCTAAATTGGGGGTACCTTTTTGGGGGGTCCCAATAATAAGGACTATAGTATTTTAGGCTATATTGGGGTCCCCCTATTTTGGGAAACTACCATATGATAGCTCCTTCTTTAGTACAGCGTAGGACTCGTTTTGAGAAGCTGGAGACCATCCAAAACCGCAAGCTAAGGAACACCCCTGCCCTGGATCCAGCACGGGAAGCTGAACGGGCCCTGGGTAGTCAGATCCGCATCATCTAGATTTCGGGTTTAGGGTGTAGGGGTTTAGGGTTTAGGGTTTAAGGCTGCAACCTTCAACCCTAAACCCCGGAAGCACAAAATTCCCTAGTGTGAAACCTTCAGACGAGGGGCAGATGTCTTTTAGCCGATGTCTCGGCATGTTCAAGATCCTTGTGTCCGCATTTTAAAGAGATGTACCATTTGGAGCTTGCGGTACGGGATACAAGGGTCAGGGCTAAGGGTGAAACAGTAGGGCTGCCGGAAGGAGAACAAAAGGAAATCAATGAACCTAAACAGTGGACTTCTGGCAAGATGCGCAGTCATTTTGCCAGGAACCCGAAAGAACGTTAGATGGGCAGGGGTGTAGCTTGCTCCTGCATGGAAGTATGCAAAGCTTTGAGTTTGAGTTCGCCAGGGTGCAGGGCGTCGAGACAATTCGCTGAACCCCTGAACCCTGAAACAGGTTGTAAGGATTTTGGGTTCGTTTTTAGACTGGCTTTAGGGCAGAGAGTTTGTGGCTACAGGGACTCTGGTGGCTGGCAGCAACAAAGCCCCCGTAGGACAGCTTCTCCACAAGTCCACGAAGAAGTCAATATTGCTTTTGGTACGATCATTGCTATTATTGCTATTATTTCTATTAGTCCTATTACTACCATGATCACTATTGTTGTTAGTATTGCGACTGCTACTATGATTACTATTATTCGTATTGTTATGACTTCCTGGAACCCAAGTACATGAGCCTTTTGGAATAGTTCCCCTTACTTGAACAGAATCCTTATCTGATTATGAAGGCTCGAAATGCCCACACTAGCCCTTTAGATCCTATGAACATCCCATAAGCATGCATGTGGGACTTGGCCAGAAACCCCCAAACAAGGAACTTGGAAAATTCCGCTAAGCCCCTAGATCGTACATGCGCTTTCGTTGAAATTTGGGGAACGCAAAGAAACTCCCTTGTATCATCCTTATCATCAGGCTTGCCAGGCGTCTGCTCCAACTCAACCACATCCACCTGCCGCCAAATCCAGTGAAGGTCTCACGTTGCGGGTGTGGAAAAGTTGACGCTCAGGAGCGACAGGGGCTGTGAACGCAAGGGGAGCGATGCGGTTTTCAAGAGCTGTAGCTGGAAGCATCAGGGATTGATCACTTCAGGATGCCGGGGGTTCAGAATCTCACGAGGTCTAGGGTCTAGGAGCAGTTCAAGCACTTCGCCCAAGTGAGGTCCATATCACTGGGGGCCATCCAAGGCTATACACGGAGGATTTTTGGGGCTACGGGCCCTGAATTCAGTCGGCTAGATGAGGATCTTGGAAAACCGACATGAGCAAAAACCGAGTGCAGATAGGCGAATCCCTGAGACGGATCAGGTTAGTTAGCAATATGGAATGGAATCTACTGGACGTGGAAAACAGCTACTCGCTTTGAGGCTCCAATGTCGCCTCCATCTGAGGGTATACAGATCGGTGCCCATCACACATGATGCAGACCCACAAACTTGTCCCACGAACAACAAAATTGCCCCCACAAAATTCGGCACGTTTCCAAAGCTTAGGTGTCCAGCATCTGAGCTTCCCAATGTTAAACTCTTGGTTTATCTTCTGCTATACAATAGCCCAGCGGGCTCAAGGCTTCCTACAGGACACGAAAGAAGATCATCAGTTACAGAAACTACTTGGCGGGTCAAAGAGACTTAGTAAGTAGGTTAATAACCCCTATAACCCATATAGTAACCCTAGTTATCCTCACCATTAACCCCTTTACTAAGCCCCCCTGACCCTCCAAGTAAAGCCCTTCCCGTCAGTACAAGGCACCCCGTCTAGAAGCGGACTGCAGGATTTGCAAGGCTTTGAGACCGGCAACGGCTATCATGAAGAGCTCAATTTGGTTTCCTTTTAGGGATACTTAAGGAATACAGTCTATTTAGCCTAGCTGCTATTATTGCTATTAGTTGCTACTAGTAGTTTTGCAAAATATGATCAACACTCAGCCGCTTCAGTCCTGCCCACTGAATTTTTTGCGTCCAAAGGATGGGGAAGAGGCTTAATCCTGGTAATCCACCCTGTCTAACCTTGCCCCGTACATCCGAAGCGCCACATCTTAGTCATGGTCTTACCGGCTTTCAAAATTCATGCGCTCCAGTGCAAAGAACCCTTCCACCCTGGGCTCTGCAAAGCACCTTGAACCTCTGCCTACACAAGCCCGTAAATCCCAGATCCCTCAAACGCCTCACGATAAAACAGGACACAAAAACCCAAGTCCTAGAACCAACAATCCTACAGCCTACATCCACAACAACATCCTCAAGCACTGGAATTTACAGGGATGGAAATGAAGTTACGAATCCTGAACTAGGCCCTAGGCTTCGTGGTGACAAGCTGCCATTTCATGGTGCGACCCCTGGCAGCTTGCACAAATAGGGGGCCTTTATGGACCTCAAACTGCCATATTTTTTAGTATAAAGAACCCACCCAAAAAAAGGTACCCCTAATCTTGGGAACCCCCCCCCCAACACCCGGAACCGGGGAGCCTTGGCGGGCGGCTTGGACTTCGATTTTCGGCCCAAGTCTTGCCACCTTCCCAAGCTAATAGGGTTTAGGGTTTAGGCGAAAGATGCAAGAGTTTTGGCTTGTGGTTTTAGAGACAAAACGGGGGTCCCAATGCGAATTCCAATCTCTAGACCCTGAACCCTAATCCCTAAAATGTGTAGTGAATCCAGGCCCTGGAAGACGTTGAAGGCTTCCAGCGTGAAGGGTCTAGACAAGGTAGTTTCCATGAATAGGGGGACCCGAATATGGACCCCAAAATTCTAAAGAGATTATTACCGGGACCTTCAAAAAAACCCTAAACCCTAATTTTGGGAACCCCTCACAGGTGTCAGGCATCTCAAGACGCGTTCGGAACCCGTGCTACCATGCGAAATGACAAACGACAAGTCAACAGGATGATCAACTACTGCTTGCTTCGTGCGCTTTTTTGGCTTGAGGGCTTGGGAAGGGGTTGCGATACAAAGTTTTCAATGCCGAGTCGCTTCAGCCGTCTTGATCCCCAAACATGGAAGTGTTCCCTACGTGGGGAGCATGTTTAATTTGCGGGTGGGAGTGTTCAATATCAGGCAAGAATCTTAAAAGAATACAGCAAATAGTTGGCTTGTGTATGCTTTGGTCTGGGGCAGGTAGGGCCTGCTTAGGGTTTGAAGTTTGAACTTTCGGGTAGCTGTTGAAGCAAGACGGTTTCCAAGCCATTCACGGATGATAAGCGCCCGGATTCTGTGGAAGCAACCTGCAACATGAACCTGTTTCCGGAACTATGCACAGTTTTGTTATCTCCAAACGCCTAGGATCCCAAACCCTAAACCCTAAACCGCCCATATTCCGCGGGCATGTAGTGCCACCCTAGAGCTGCATCCATCCCCACAGAATCGTACAACGTGGTTAAGGGTTTAGGGTTTGGGGTTTAGGGTTTAGGGTTTAGGGTTTAGGGATGCACCTTGGGATTTGAATCCAGGCCTACCCCTAAACCCTAAACCCCAATAAGAATCCATACAGGCATAGGAGGTGCCTGTTGTAAGTCCTGACCCAGAACTCCAAGGTCCTCGGTTGGAGGGGCAGGCGCGGGATCTAATAATGGTGACAATAATACGAATAACACTAATAACAGTCCTTGTAATAGTAATACAGCACTAATACAAAGAAGATACTAAAAACAATAGTAATAAAACATAATGGTAATACTAAGGTTCAGGGTTCACCATCTCAGGAACGACTGGGATGTCCCTGGGTGGCTAAATAAATTTGGGGCTCAGGCCAACCTACTTCACGTAACAGCTGCAGCTTTCCTGCTTACAACTGGGGTTTTGGGAAACTCGCTACCCACGTACTAGAATAAGGCCCAATATAGACCCAATATACTGTAGCAAGGCCCAATATAAACCCAATATACAATAATAAGGCCCAATATCCCAACTTGTATGTCTGTGCGGTACTGGGGGGATCCTCTTGTTCCAGACCTCACTTTAATCACCTACATGTGAGATGTGCTTGCGCATGCTCAATCTTTGGCCTCCCATGAACGAGTGCAGGCGGTTGGGTAGATCTTTGCTCACTGTCGAAAAATAGGTGCACCCCGAACATAAGTGAGAGAGCTCTGTGCGGCAGTGAATGAAAACAAGAGAGGCGCTTCCATGCACAGGAAGCTGGCCTCTGGCTAGCTAGGAATGAAGGAGTGGATCCTCGTAGTAATCCCTACAAAACCCAGTGTAGTAGTTTCCATTTGTTCCATTCCTTCATTCCCAGCTAACCATAGGGCAGGAAGAGGAAGAGCTAATTTTGGCCTCTTCTGACGGAGGCTTTGGTGGCAGAGTTCACGTTCCGATAGCACACACAGGGCATGCACCTCATGCGCAACTAATTTGCTAGGAAGATGACGGCCTCTCACATCTTCTTTTCTGCGTCGAGAAGGGCTTATGGTTCCATGTCGGATAGAGTAGGAAAGCCCCTTTTGCTTCCTGCTAAATACGACGATCAAGCAACACTTTCTCTCATACGCAAAATAATACGCAGACAACAGTTCTTATAACGAATCGCGCAGTCTCGACTTCTTTTTTATAGGGATTGCTTCCACACGATGTGACAGACACGGAAATTGTCCCGTTTGGCAGGCGGGGATGGACTGCTTGAAGGAAGGGATCAAACCCCAAGCCCTCAGACCTTGGCCTTACACTCCCGGAAACTAACATGGAAACCCAAAAAAAGCCCTGTAAAGACTACAGTCCTTCTAAAAGGGGACTATATGGGTTTCCATGTTAGTTTGGGGGGGTGTAACCCCCAAAAACTTGAACCCTCCATAGTAGTTTCCATTGTATTTTCCATTATCCCAATATAACCCCCATTTAAACCCAACCCTACGCAATACTAACCCCAATATAGCCTCAATACAAACCCAATATAGCCCCACCATAACCCCAATATAACCTTTTATTACCACCCTAAACCCTGAAACCCTCATTCCTGTAAACCCGGGGTCCGGTTGTTCAGCACTCGGAACTCCACGGCAGGCTCGCCAGTAAGTATCGTAGTCCAAAAGTCACCTCAAGTGCGCGTTTAGGGTTGAGGTCGAGGGTGAAGGGTTTAGGCCTTCCGTTTTGAAAAAAGGTCCAGGATTCAGTGTGTAGAGTCCTGGGTTACCAATTTTGGTCGGGGCCGACACGTATACCAAACCGAGTAGCAACGCCAAAACGCATAGGAAGAAGGCACTTCAAAAAGTGTCTGCCAAAGTCTGCTGGCAGCCAGACGGAATTTGGCGACAACACATGTAGCTGGCAAAAACCCGACTCCAAACTGTTCAACTGAACCCCAGACAGGAGATTAGGGGGCAGGATTACCACACGGCTTACTGTGTATATATACATATCTATATATAAACATGTGTATATACATGGGTGGTTGTCAAAATTATGGTCCCTTTTTGGATCCCCATTATAGTACGGCACCTAATATTTAGGGTAACCCAAAAAGGGACCATAATTTTGACAACCACCCATATAGAGATCTATATTGATCTATAGACGTAAAGCCCCCTAATATGACCCCTAATGTAGGATTCTGTTGGGTTGGACGGCAGATCATGAGGAGCCTTAGGATGGCATGGCTAGGTTAGGTACCTGCCCCCACCCTGTAACAGTCTATATCAGGAGTCATATTAAAGGGTATATAACTACATTCTTGATAGGGGTCATATTAAGGGCTATATATGATACATATATACATATATATAAGATTAGGGGTCATACTAAGGGCTATATACAACTACATTATGAATATTCTCCAACTTTTCCAGAGTGGTGGCAGTACCCACTGGCTAGGTTCTAGGCCTGATGACTGGCAATGAGGATTTTCTACGGTTCTCACAGGGCTTTCTTCAGTTTGCTCGAACTTCCTCAAGCTCAGATCCCCAATACGATAACCCCAATATAACTCTATATTACCCCAATGGGTACCTATATCCCCTAAACCCTCAATAACAGTATCCATGTTCCTTCCCATTGACGTCTAATGAGACAGCGCCTTTAAGCTCCGCGAGTTTGAAGCTCCCACGGCATGGACAGATTCAGCTCCTAATATCCCCCTTGATAGTCCTGATAGTACTCCCCTATAATATAATCCCCTATATAACCCCGTTCAAGGAGGTTGAAGCGCTGATTCTAATCCATGCAGTCATTTGACCTTTTACAAGGGGAGCCCAGCCCCTATTGGTGGCTTGCAGCGGTGGCCCCAAATTGTATACCTAACTGTTGGACACCAGCATGGTCCCTGTTTTCAGAACCAACCGAGAATCCAATACACGACCGCAACCCAAATCCTAGTTCAGCTAAAATGTGAAGAAGCTAAACAGCAATACCTACACCCTAAACCCTGTCAGCAAGCCCAGAAACCTGCTGGTCCTGCTGGTCCTTAGACCCTAAAATGCTGCTCATTAACATCATTGACCTGGAGCTCTAGTATCCCAAAGCCCAAACTTACTCGGAAACCTAAAATCCTCCAAACCCTTGCACACCGACTCCAGGCTTGAGCTCCGAAACACTCCCCCAACTCCCAAATGAACGCAAGATCAGCAAGTGCAGTCAAAGCCACCGTTGAACCGCCAGTCCTCATCCAATGCGGACTAGGGTTTAGGGTTTAGGGCTGTGGTGCCCAGGTCAATACTGCAAGCCCTACAAACATCTTCCGAATCTCTGCAAGCCTTCACACAACAAGCCCAAGCCAAAGCTACTCAAAGTAGGGGTCTCCTTCCCTAAACCCAAAACCCTAAACCTAAACCCCTAAACCCTAAACTCCTAAACCCTAGACCCCTAAACCCTAAACCCTAAACCCCTTGATGATTTGGCAACCCCCAGGCTGGGCTTCTTAGGGCTTCGGGGACTTGACCTTCAGCAGTTGAGGCCTTAGGGACTACTACAGAGGCCTAAATAATTACCAATATCATTTTGGTTTGGGGTCTTGGGTTTTGAGATACCACATACTATAATTATACAAGGAATATGGAACCATAATATTGGTAATTATGTAGGCCCCTATATTAAGTAGTTCGTGGAGCTTGAGTATGTGAAGGCTGCTCTGTAGTCTCCTTATACCTAAAATACAAACAGGTAACTTGTTAGGGTTATACTAGAATCAAAATGAAAGATAATTCCTAAGGAGACTACAATGCTGAAAGACCTACATCGGAAACCCCAATCCAAGAACATGTGAGAGTCAGTAACTTTCACCTAACAGCTAAGAACTGCTTGGATCGCAGTAGCCTGGTAATTCGCAACTGCTGCCTTGCAACGACAGGCATTCTACTTCAAGTGATGACCCCTGATGAAGTATCTTCATGAAGCATGCCATTGCTTTGGGACTGTGGGAGCATAATGAGCACGGGGAGCTTTAGGTCCAGATCTAGGCACGGAAACCCTAACCCCTAAACCCTAAACCCCTAAACCCTAAAGCACCCTAACAGGGTTCTACAAGGCTCACGCACTCATGAGTAAGCCTGCTGGTCAACGCCGGGAGACCTTGGCCTCAGCCATTCAGCTTCTTTCTGGTTCTTAGTACAGAATAACGGAATACGATCCGTATATCAAGTAAAAGACAGGGTATATTATTGGGGGCTCTATAGGGATAATAGAAAAGAAAATGGAAACTACCATATTACAATAGGGTATATATTGGGGTAATAGTCCCCCTTAAGTAGATAGAAGATGGGGTATATGGGAATCTTATTATAATATACCCAACGCTACATTCTATCTACTTAAAGGGGACTATAATCCCTACGTATGATACATTCCCCGTCAATGCCAGGACAAGTACCAAAGAACTACCAGCTCGTTCTTGCCCATGTCTAAAACAAAATTGTTGCCACGGACCTGCAAAACCATCGGAAAAAGCATTCGCAACAGAAAGCCCTCCTGTGGAATCTTGGCTCCAAAGCCTTACCGTGCGACTGCGATCTTCGTCTGACCTCCCCCTGTACTTATAACCCCTATGTAATCCCTGTAGCTTCCATTTTCTTTTCCATTATTCCTATATATACCCAATATATACCCTATAATCCCTATATATAACCCTATATACCCTTCAAGGCTTGCTGGCACAGGTCCGTATCAACATGTCGGTCGTTGTTGGGCTACTCATATAAGTGTCCCGTGATTTTGGCGGGAATGCCCTAAACCCTAAACCCCTAAACCCTAAACCCTAAGCACAAAATCCGTATGTCCTACCACCAGCTCCTGATTCCTAATGATGGCGTCATGCAATCTCGGATTGAGGCCGATAATCCCAAAATGGATCCTTATGGTAGTCCCTATCTAACCCATTATAGCAATTTCCATTTGATTTTCCATTATTCCTATATAACCCCAATATATACCCTATAATCCCTATATAATTTTATATAATCTCTATAATCCCTGCAGCTTCCATGTTCTTTTCAATTATTCCTATATAACCCTAAATCCTAAACCTTCAATTTAAATCCTAAACCCTAAATCCTAAACCCTAAACCCTGAACCCTACATAAACGCAAGTGTTTAGCAGAGCCACTGCCCATTCCGTTTGGATGGCAGCCTGGATCTGGTGCACAGAACCTCGGATAGCAGACCCAGGACTTCAGGGCTCTAGACCTTAAGGGTTTAGGATTTTAGGGCTTAGGGCTTGGGGCTTACGGTTTAGGGTTTAGGGCTTAGGGTTCAGGGTTTAGGGTTCAGGGTTCAGGGCTTATGTTTGGGGACCCGTTTACAAAACCCCAGGAGAGGACCATTTTGCGAGCATATTTGCGGAGCCTTCTAAAGCGTTGATCTCTCGAGAACTGGTCGTGAGTGTCCGCGGAGAAAGGTGCCTTCCTAAGCACAGGGATTAAGCGTTAGGAGCTAGGATTGGGATCTAGCCATGAAGGTAAGCTTACCCAGCCCGGAAACTAGTAACTAGCATTTCATGCAGGTCCCATTTGAAGAATAGAACAATTGGTAGGTGCCCTCTTGGGCCTCCATGTTCACGTAGGTTTGGGGAGGGTGGGAATTACACAGAGGACGACTACTGATTTGGTGGTTTCCAAGCAGTTGGGTCAGTTTTTGAAGTTTCCTGTACAGAGGGCGACAATTACTTTTGGGTAGATGAGGAGGGAAAATTTGGAAAATACCCCTCTTACCTCCTATGAGTAGTTCAGCTGTTGGATCTAGGTTGTAGAGGCTGTAGGGGGCATGCATTTTCAAACCGAGGGTGTGGGAACGGCTGGTTTTCAGTCAGGTTACTTTGCTGATGTCGTTTGTGTGGCACAGAGGTGTTGCTCGAGTGTTGCAAACTTCCCATGTCGCGGGGATGACAGGTTTGCTTTACAGGACGGGGGAATGAGCTTGTCGAGGACACTCTGAGCGAGCGGTTGAGATCTAGCCTGATTACCCTCGCCCTGATGCTGGGGTCATTCTTGCGGGGTTCAGTCCCACGTTTTGGGTTGGCAGGCGATATGCTGAGAACTTCCTGATGCAGCTGACCTCGCATTGCTTTGGAACGACTAATACTCGCAATGATACTAATAAAGATTACGAGTAATACAGCCAATAATAGTCAAAACAGTCATAGTAATAGAAAATGATGAAATTACTTACGAGAGTGATAGAACTCAAAGCTCGTTCAGTCTGCCGAGCTCTCTGTGCTTCACCCAGATTTTGTAAGTCAGGCTGTCTGTGAAAAGCAAGCTTCCATGTGCTGACCTAGCCCTGGATGTGCGTGTTGCTTATGTAGTAGTACTAATAGTATCAGTAAAAATACTGGACATAATGGTAAGAAAAACAAAAATAATCAGAATAGGAATAATAGTAAGAATAGCAATACTAGTAACATCCTGTTTTTGCAAGGTGCAACCGTTGCTCCATGCATGCGGCAGTTGCCAAACATGGGACTCGTGGCAAAGTGGACTGCAAATGCCTCTCGGCGTGTGGACGCCCACGCCGTTTCGCTTTCTCGCGACGCGTGGTCTTGCGTTTGAAACATAGCTTGCCTGCCTTTTAGCAACGCTACCGGCTGTGCACCGGCGAGCCCTGCTTTCTGCCAAGCGTGCACTTCAAGGCATTGGAAGACTACTTCCGTGCATTTGGACTTTTTGGCTGAACTATGTAGTGGCCCTGGAGGCGTTGATGCGAGAGTTTCGCTGGCCCCGCGCATGAAATTCCACATTGGCCCTTTGAGCCTCCTCCACAGCACTCTTTTTTCTGAGTGCACCAATTCTTTCTCATGACGAAGGCTTTTGGTGCCTCTTGAGTAACGTCTTCCAAGTGGAGAGACCTTTTCACTAACTCCACCACAAGCCAAGAACCCCTGAATGAAGATTTGTTACTTGCTGGCGCCTTCGGCTCGGCAAACCCCAGGTCGGTCAGACGTCATGGTCACTGGCACTGGCGTAGGCTCGCCCGGCTCAGTGTTAATCGATTGAACTGTTTTCGAGGATGCTGAGCTTTGCCATCGAAGCAGCAGGTCTCCCTGGATGTCTAGTACTGGCAGAGTGTCGGTTTTGTGGTGGAGGCCTTGATTGCTATGATTACCACTGACGCTCCTTGCCTTCTTCTGATGGTCCATTTGCTGCAATGGCGCAACTTCTCCAGGTTTCTCTTGGCTCAGGTGCAGCTTTTTATGCATTGGCGCTGCAGCTAGCACCTTGCTCGGGCTTGGTAGTATTATAGGGTTATATAGGGGTAATATGAGGTTTATATAGCGATAATGGAAAAAACTGGAAACTACTATATTATATGCAGTTGTATGGGGACACTAATTTCCACTGCTCAGACTTGATGCATGGCGTTGCGTCTCTCAAGATGCTTTGTACGCTTATGGAAGGAAAGGATTACGGGCAGAACATTCTGAGAAACTCCCATGTCTCAAAGGTACCGGCAAGCTAGGTCCCAAACTCACCGAGCACCAGTTTTGCCATGGATAGCTGTACAGCGCGCGCTTCTTAGATTCAAGCCGAGAACTCCGCAGACAACACCGTCGGGCATTAGGTTCAAAATGGCGCAAAGTATGCTGCCCTGCCGCCGCGCGCAATTGGGATGTGATGTTCTGACATACGTGCACTGGGGTATGACGCATGGCACACCATCTCTTTTCATTGTTGTGATCTCGGTTTTCTCTAAAGCCACACCCCCACCCCCGAAACAGACCTGATTAAAAGCAGTCTAACTGCAACAGCCCTTGTCAGCCTTCAATTGTACCTTATCTAAGCTTCAAGCCCCAAACCTGAAACACCTGAAACCCCCATGATCGGAAGGACGAAAAGGCCCCTCAAAGATTTGTCGCAACAGGGCTAGGGCATTTGTCGGCACGCGTGTGACCCAGCCCATTTGATGAGTCAACACTATGCGGAACGAATCTGTTAGGGTAGCGAAAGCCCTCAGACCTGTAGGCGCCCTAAATCCCTAAACCCTAAACCAATCCCCACAATCTGCAAAATCCCAAAACAGCAATGTGAGAGAAACTATGACAACTAGTACTACTACGATTCTTTCTACTGTTATGATGATTATGAGTACTGTTACGACCATTACTACGAGTACTATTATTACAATTACTACAATTATTGCTATTATGACTATTACTACGATCATTACTATTATTACTAGTATGCATTGACCTTGGAAGCCTGGAGCCCGGAACAGCCCAGCGGCAGTCGATAAAAGAAAGCCGCCGACTCTTTGTCTCCTCTGACAATAGGGGGTACCTTAAAAGAGGGTATAGGGGTCGTTTAGTGGTTGGATTAGGGTTACACAGGAGTTAAAGAGGGTTTGAGGTTTCGCAGAATGAGGGGTACCGTTTTGAGGGTTCCGATAGCATTTTTGGGGGTCTGTATTGGGGTCCCCCCAGTTAGGCAAGCTACCGTATCACCATATCCTAAACCCTAAACCCTAAACCCTGAGATTAGGGCTTAGGGGTCTGGGGGCTAAGGTTCTAGCGTTAAGGCTTTAGGGTTTGAGGTTTGAGGGTTTAGGGTCTCCTCTGACTGACTCATCGCCGACGAGGCGCGGCTTGGCTTCTCACATAGTAGGGCTTGGGGATTGATATATTAGTGCTTAGGGCTTCGTATCGGCTTTGAATCGACATTCGTTAAGAGAGTACATGTATGACCCTTGTAGTTAGGTCCTAGTTAGGTCATCGCAGACAGCAGCATGACTGTTGCCTTTGTCAGGGTTGGTTGTTGTGCTTGAGCTTCCTTGATTTCTCCTCACTCTGGGCACCCCGGATGCAACCTACAGTTTCTGCTGCTAGTCAGGTCGGGCTGTTGCAGTGCTTGGATTTAGGGTTAGAGGTGTGAGGTTCGGTGGGCTTAGTGGGGTTCTGGGCCATGCAAGGGTGGGGAAATGGACCCACAACCCCTCTACCCCTTGTTTCAGGGTTTGCCGTTGAGCTCATAGCCTGTTAAGCTACCGCAGGTATAGGAACAGCTTGAGCCAGGACGGTCGCATGGGGTATCGGCTGAAACGTAACCCCCCCCCAATAAGGCAGCATGGAAGTCCAAAAACAGCCCTACAAGGACGAGCGTCTTGTTAGAAAAGGGGGCTATGTGGGGTTCCAGCTTAGTTCGTAAGTTGCTATATGCTTGCCCTTGTGTTGAAACCCACTGATGGCTAGAGCCTTGCGAGTTCTCGATTCCCCTGTCATGGCGTCAAAGTAGATGCACGTTCATGTAGCCTCCTCTCAAGACTTGAGGATTTCAGGGCCTCAGCGGATCGAGAGTGATGACTCATGGCGGGTAGAAGGAGAGATTTGCAGGAGAATTAATTGCAGCTTGAACTAAGGCACACTGGACCTCCTGTACTACTAAACACTACCCATATCTGAGTAAACAACTCATTCACGCTCCAGTATAATAGTTTCCCTTTTATTTTCCATTATCCCTATATAACCTATACACTATATAGTAGTTTCCATTTGATTTTCCATTATCCCTATAGAGTGGATCTTGTTGGGAGCTTTCAGAATGCTCTACTTACGTGTGACACAAGCTTTGAAAGCTAACGAGCACTAATCCCAGTTTCCATGTCATTTTCCATGTCGTTTTCCATTTGATTCTGCAGTAGAGCCTTAATATATACCCCAATATATACCCTAATATATACCCCAACGAATACCCACCCTTCAATCCTGAGACTGCACGACAGTCGGAATCCATGAAGACTGCTCCGCATGATGATGATTAGGATGAGGAGGGTAAAGATGGGTTTCGGTAAACCCCAAACCCTAAACCCTAAACCCAGTATGAGGATGATGTCGTTGCGGACAAAGATATGATGCCGAGTGTGCCTTCCCTTCACTGCCCAAATTTCTGAACCCTAACCAACCGAAAAGCTGACGTTCTCCCCATAGAGCCCGCAAAGACAGATGAGCTATAGTCTAAACTCCTAGTACCCCCTTAGTAACCCCTATACAACTTCCCTATAAAAATCCACCTATATAACCCCGTTAAGGAATGTTAAAGAGTAATTAGACTATAGCTCAGATATTTATAGGTCCCAACCCCTGTAATACTTCCCTGTATAACCCCCCTATATAACCCCTTGTAACAGTTTCAAGGAGTAAGTAAACTATAGCTTAGATATTTATAGGTCCCCATGGTCTCTGCCGGTCCTAGAAAACTTACCAGAAGCTGCTTTTTGTCCTTTGCCCAGTCGCTCACACTGCTGAGCAGGTGAGATCAACCCCGCTAAGTGCACAGCCTGGTGCGGTCATGTGGAAGAAGCCAAGTATGTGTGGGGGAGGGGTTGGGGTTTAGGGTTTAGAGTTTAGGGGTGAGGATTTAGATTGGGGTCTGTTTTGGGGCCATCTATGTATGGAAACTACCTACTAAAAGTGGTGGTTAGTAGGGAGCGAAGGAATAAGGTATAGTCACCGCTTTACTGGCTAAAACAGACAGTAAGATGTGGATCCGGTCCGCTATTCCCTGCTAACCACCGGAAAGTATTTCATCAGAACCAGTGAGAAGCCTTAGAAGTCAGAATCATGAAGAAGCCTCAACACCTAGAGCAGTATCGTGGGACCAAACAAATACTATGAATGTTGCCTGTACACGATGCCTTGTTGTCAGGAGTGTTCTTGGAAACCGGGTACCTGAATTGAAGACGGGATATTATGATTCATCAACATTTCTGGAAATTAGGAAGGTCATATCCTCGCACATATATACATATACTCTTAGAACATATCCGAAATTCCTGTCCTAATGCTTTAAGAACCTACAGTGTGGGCTCCTCTCAAGGTTATTCAACGCTATTTTGAAAGATCCTGGTCTGGGATTACTTGTCCATACCAACATGGAACACCGCAAGAAAACGCCCTACAGAGGTTCGGCAGTTCGACTTGAAACGTGTGGAAGGATTAGTGAGAATAACTGTGGCAATTCTACTGCTTTGGGCTATGTAAGCTTCTTATCTTGGAAATACAAGAATTTGGCAGGCCACGTGTAAGTCTTATACAAGCATGGTTGAGACTGGCAAGAGGAATACACCAGTGAGTAAAGTCGAGAGCATGTGTATGTCGAATGCCTACATATCATATCTATGCCATCCAACTTTGGGCCTTTAAACCCTCAGCTCTTATAGGGTTTAGGGTTTAAGGACTCCTTGCAGGGGTTTTATAGGGGATTATATATAAGGGACTACTATAAGGCTTATTACAGCCCTTAAGCCGAAAAATCAAAGCTTAAATCTCAGAATCTCTGCTCCAAAGTCTGAGCACCAGCCAGCGCATTCATGCAGAGCTTCTGGAGCGGGAAGCGGGTGGCAAGCTCACCCGAGCCCATTCCATTTGCAGGCGGGTTGTTTTCACATTGGATAAAGTATCGGATTAAGGTCCCAAGGTCCCCCTAAAGTAGACAGAGTAGGGCCTTGGGTAAATCATAATATGATCCGCATATACCCCATATTCTATCTACTTAAGGGGGACTATAAGGTCTTAAGAGTTTGGCCTGGGTTCGCTTTTGAAAGAAGGCGGAGATTGAACGTCTTGATTATGCATGCCAGCATTAGCATTAGAGGGTTTAGGGTTTAGAATTTGCTCCTGTGCCTTGTAGACACCCTAAAAGTAGTAGCCTTCAAGCACACGGCCGTGGTTCAGTACACCCGGAGCCCACATTTTGGGGTTTAGGCGATCTTAGACCTATTATACTAGAGTAGTTTCCCAAGTCTTTTCGATTACTCCCTACAAGGGAATATAATCCCTAAATAGCATATCATACAGGACCCTAATGCAGAACCATGATTAATGAACCCCTCCCTCTAAGGGCCTGAATATAGGATCCCTAGAAAAATCCCTATTAAGGGGAAGGGCTTTATTAATCACGGGTCTACATCCCTAAGCCCTAAACCCTAAATAGTAGTTTCCGTTTCATTTTCCATCATCCCAATATAACCCCCAATATTACCCTTATATATCCAATCAGGGGTCTGGGTTACTAAGAGCCAGAAACCCTAATGTGAATGTCCTGAGGTCTGACTTGTGTACGTGCCGGCCTTCGAGGCTCAGCGGGGGCGGGAAGGGTCCGGGTAGCTCTGAGCCATAGAAGCCGCCTGGGGCGACGCTTGGTGGAGAAGGAAAAGGAAGAGAAGAAGAAGAAGAAGCGAGGCCGCTTCGGGAAGGTCAAGCAGGGCTATCAATCCAATCGATTCAGATTGGTAGCGGAGCCCTGGACCCCCGCCAGGAAGGCGCAAGGGGGGGACAGGGCGACCGCGGCTGGGACAGGCCTAGCCAGGGATGCCAGGAGATTCTGATGGCAGCGCAAGCGGCACTGCGGCAAGTGCCAACGAAGATCGAGGCAGTGGATTTTGGACGTTGCTTCCAAGCTTTGATCCCTCTGCAGATGATCCGAGAGAATATCGCGACAAGGTGACGTTTTTGAAACAAGTGTGCCCGACGAAGGACCGCGGCATGCTTGCGCCGAGGCTGGCGCTGTTGTGCAAAGGAACGGCTTGGAGCCAGGTCAAACAGATCGAGGCAGCAAAGCTGACAGATCCGGAGAGTGGCGTGGAAGTGCTTCTTCAGGCACTGGCTTCTTGGGATGAGTCGGCAGAGCTGCAGACCTATGAGAGGTTCGACAAGGCAATTTATCGCACGCTCCAGAAGAATGATGAGTCGACAATGTCCTTCATGAACAGGCTTGGCGTAGCCTTCCATGAGCTTGGGGACAAGATCACGATCAAAGAGCTCCAGGCCTTCATCCTTCTTCGGCAAAGCTCGCTGACGAGTGAAGACAAAAGAAAGGTGATCACGTTGACCGGTGGAACCCTTGAAATCCAGAAGGTGGAACAGGCAATGCGGACATTGTCAACAAAGATTCTTTCCTCTGCAGGAGAAATCAAGAAGAAGACCTATCCGGCCAACTATGTCGACGACGACGAGGAAGACATCAACCTCACCGAGGAGGATGCCGATGAAGAGTCTCTCCTGGCCAACGTCGCCGAGGCCGGGGACGAAGACGCCATTTTTGTCCTAGAGTACGAAGACCAGATCCTGGACCTCGTTCAAGAACTTCCTGAGCTAGCTTCTTGTTTCTCGGCCTACACAGCCGCACGCCAACGTTTGCGAGATCGACACAAAGGAAGGGGCTTTTGGCCACCACGGTCAGCATCCAAGGGCGGCAAGGGCAAAGGTGGCGGCAAGAAAGGTCGGGGGAAAGGCAATCCTCTCCGCAAGTCACTTGCAGAAAGGATCGCCAGCAGCAATTGCAGGATCTGTGGTCAGCGTGGGCATTGGCGGGCAGAGTGTCCGCAGAACAAAGGCTCTTCCTCCGACAATCAGGGCCCCGAGACCTCCAACCTGGTGATGTATGCCTCCGAGACCGTGGACGAGCCCGAGATCATGGACAAGCTTCCTTTCGCCGTGGCCATGACCGAGAACGAGAACCAGCCGGATGTGAAGATCAACAAGCCACCGGTCCCCGCCTTAATTCAAATGCAACCTGAGTTAATGTTTCTTGGTCAGCATGAAAATCTTGTTGATCATGTATGTTCCGCAAGAGCCCACGACATGTCTGAAAGCAGCAGAGATCTGATCTGCAAACTCCGCAAGTGTTGGGATAGACTGAGGGGAAAAGATGATTGTTCTGAACAGGCCCTGTTTGTAGGTAGACCCGAGACCGCGATCCTTGACACGGGTGCCAGCAAAACAGTTGTTGGACAGGTGCACTTTGAGCTTTTCATGAAACAGCTTTCTCAGTCTCTCCGAAGTCGCATCAGGAAATCACCTTCAGCTACGGTGTTCAGGTTTGGCAATAACGGTACGTTGCCCAGTTTGTACTCAGCATATGTCCCTTTTGGCAGTAAGTGGTTCCGCATGGAAGTTGTAGCTGGGCAAACACCGTTCTTGCTGTCGAATTCGGTGATGCGACAGATGAAGTGCAAGCTGGATTTCGAGCCTGTGGATTCCGGAGTATAACCGAAACACACAACTAACGGTAGGGGTAAAGGGCCTTTATCATGTTGATGTTTTAGATCTCCTGAACCTTAATCCCACGGAGAGTGCAATGTTCGAACTGGACATGAATCGGAATGAAGCAGCCGTCCCCGAAGTGAATGATCAGCTTCAAACGTGTGCCCCAACGGTATCTTTGAGACCTCCTGCGGATCATGGCAACCGAGCTCGAGAGCATCCTTGGCGAGCCCCTGATAGGGACAGACGACGCGTCCCTATCCCTGGAGATTGCCGAGGCCCCAGTGTTCAAGCCTCCAGAGGTACAGTCACTTCGTCAATGGGGTCAGTATCACCTCCAGGAAGGATTTAAGAAACAGGCACATCACCTCCAAAAGTTTGCTAAGCTTCAAGAACTTTGCCAACGCCATCGAGCAGGCCAAGCTTCGTCGCAAGAAAGCAGCTCAGGAGGAGACCGAGCGCACGCAGGATCACCTCGCCCACATGCCCGACAACCGGGGATCCGGGACAGTGATGCCAAAGATGTCTCAGGGGTACATGAAGGACACCCTCGACGAGAAGGACCAGAAGCCTCTGCCACCACGCCGTGGGCAGAGAGGTACATCAGCAAGCTCCAGCAGCCAGAAGAGGGCAACCTCCTGGGATGTGATCGAGAACGAACAGCTGAAGGGCATGTCACAAGACGGGGGGAGTCAGGAGCAGATCATGTCGATTCAGACCCAGATTGCAATTCTCCAGCGCGAGCTGTCCCGTCTTCAGGGAGAGCAGTAGCCGAGTGCCTCATCACAGACCCAGATTGCTGTTCTTCCATGCGAGATGTCTTGCCTTCAGGGAGAGCAGCAGCTGCGGTAGAGGGTGAGAACCAGTGTTTTGATACGACGTTGGAACCCAAACTTCTAACACCCGAACAGGTTGAGCAGATTGGGCGAGATATTGATCAATTGTGTTTGTTGGTAGAGCGGTCTTTGTCCACAATGAATGGGTTCCACACAAAATCCTATGAGCCTTTGCCACCTGAAGCTAGTCGGAGACCGGTTTTCCTGGAAATCAGCATTGGGTTGCAAGGCATGGTGGGTCGTAGTATAGGCTCAAGGGGTGGTTTCTGGGAAAAGGTTGATCTGACGCGGCAACAGCTTCACAAGGCAAGCGTGGCAGGAGAGATCTGGAAAAAGATAATCGAACTTCAGCCGCAACATGTTTGGGTGAGCGTTGGCCCTAAACAGTCCAGTGGCCGTGAGCAACATGTCATTGCACAACTTTGCAGCGAGTTGTATGATGAACAGGTGGCAAGAGGAGATCATTTTCATCTCTGGGCACATGAAAGCCTCATCCAGGAAGCTAATCTCGAAGAAGTACTTGCGGGGACCCTTCCAACATTCTATCACGTAGGGCATATTCCCCGGGCCTCCAAATTGAAGGGAAATAATTACCTCCGCCAAAGGGTGAATGTTCACACTACTTCCCGACAATTACATCAGGGCCTTGATTGGAGATATATGAACCCCAAAGAAGAAAGTGATAGCCCCCGAAAACGATTATATGCGTTAGGGTTGTCCCCAAATGTAGCTTACTGGACGAGCCGCAAAACCAAAGAGTGGCCTCTCTTGCTGTCTGAATGGTGCTTGCAAACCGAAAAACGTGAAAATCCCCACATTGCAGAGGAATGCCAAAACATACTGAAGCGCCGCCGGTGTCATCGCAAACAGCTGCCGTCCGACCACAATGGATATGGGAAAAGTATGGTCACATGGGAATCAGTCTTTAGAGAAATTAATACTCGGGTCCCCAAAGGTGGAAACTTTATAATTCCCCCGGATGATGACCTTGTGACCAAAATCCAACAGCTGGCTCCAGAAATGAAGGTGCATCATGCAGAGGCATGTCGAGGGGTAAACCGGCTACGAACACCCACTGGAAGGTTTGAGATTTCACATGTAAACCACCGGAAAACAGTTGTTGTTGAAAGGAATTCTGGAAAAGTAGAAGAGTGTGGCCCCGTTGAAAAATGGACCGCGCTTCCCCGATACAAGCAAATTCGAACCGGAAAACCAGCCAAAATTGCCATTACAGTTTTTGGGACATGTCCTGAAATGTCGGATGCGGTACAGGCTTCGCCAAGTCCGCCTCACCCAAATCGCCCGACCGTGGATCCGCCGCCGAATCTCAGAACAGGAACCGGAACGGAAATCGGGGATGTTGAAATGCCCGCCGTCGGCTCACCTCACATGCCGGAACAAACACAAAAGGGATGGGGTCCTCCGCCCATTGCCAACCACGGCCCCGGCTTTCTCAAGCTTACACCCCAGGAACAAAGTGAAATCCGACACCTACACCATAACCTCGGACATCCCGATGCTCAAAAGTTCGTGCGCTACCTCAAACAAGGAGGTGCGGGAGAAGCAGTGCTGAAAGGAGCGGCCGACTTTCAATGTGATGCGTGTTCGGAGTCTCGTAAGGGATTTATGGCCGCACGGCCATCCGCCATACACGAAAACTTGGCTTTCAATACAAAGGTCGGGCTGGATCTTGTTTCATGGAGAAATGCAAAAGGGCACGAATTCCACTTTGTTCCTTTTATCGATGAAGCAACTCAATTTCACTTAGGAGCAGAGTGCAGTCAGGGAGCAGAAGGGATCATTGAACACTTTGAACAAGTTTGGGTAAGTTGGGCGGGATACCCTGGTGAAGTGTGTGTAGATCCGGGTGGGGAATTCATCTCAGACGCCTGGGCATTGAAAACGCAAGAGGCAGGGATTAAAGTGAATATGTCTGCATCCGACAGTCATTGGCAACTAGGAAGAGCAGAAATTCACGGAAGTACCGTGAAGCAAATGCTGAGCAGAATGGACCTTGAGCAAGGGATTGAGAGCTCACACGAGTTCAGAAGGGCGTTGCGTCATGCTTTTGCTGCAAAGAATACGTTGTGTAGGGCAGATGGGCACACCTCACAACAAGCCGTCCTAGGAGTCTCTAGTCGTCTCCCTGGTTCAATCCTGTCTGATAGCAATGCCTCGTCACATGCGTTGGCCGAGAGCGGGACCGCGGAGGGTGGCAACCTTCCGGAGGGGCAACGCTTTCTGGAAGAGCTTCAGCTTAGAGAACGCGCAAGGAAATCCTTTGTCATGGTCGACAACAGCGCAAGCTTCAGGAGAGCATTGTTGCGGCGCACGAGACCGATGCGAAGCCAGTGGGAACCTGGAGATCTTGTGCTGTATTGGCGCCGGAAGGGTGGAAACATGCGACGTGAGCATGGACGATGGCATGGGCCAGCAGAGGTCATTGCCACTGAGAAGCAGAAGGTCGTTTGGCTTAGTCATGCGGGTCGTCTAATCAGAGCCAGCCCGGAGCAACTTCGAGCAGCTTCTCTCCGCGAATGGCAAAAAGTTCCTAAAGATGATCATGGCAAGCCACTTCAACAGCTCGAACCTCTCAAAGAACGCTTGAAGAGTGCCCCGCAGTACTTTGACCTTGAGGGCGAGGACGTTCCACCCCGAGAGGAAGTAGAATCCCCTTACATAGAGGTAGAAGGGCTCTCCGAACCTGATGCTGAAAATACTCCGGACTCCCCAGCTGGATTGTCCAATGTGAATCGGCCAGAGGCCAACTCCATTGGACAGAACATTTCTGATGATGTTCGCATGCCCACTCAAAGTGAGCGAGAACTGTCTGAGCAAAGTCAGGAAGTTCCCGTTCCCGAAGATGATGATGATGACCTAGAGTTTGGGGATTGTGTGGTTGTAGATGAGCCGGTTTTTCATAGTGGTTGTGATCGATGTTGGGAAATAGATATCACGCCCCCAGAGGGATGGAATCTTCCTGAGGAACTGGACGAAGACATGATATGTCTTGCTAGTGAAAGCCGCAAGAAACGGGTTGAGGTCAAGCTCCGAGATCTCACAGTTCGAGACCAGCAACGGTTTGCTCTAGCAAAGCACAAGGAGGTTAGGGCATGGATCACCCACAAAACAGTTAAGAGGGTCTCCCAAGGAAAAATCCCCGAAAAGAGCATTATGCGTTGCAGATGGATTTACACTTGGAAACCAGCGGAAGCCGTAGACGCAGCCACCTTCGATGGGAAAAAGGCTAAGGCTAGATTGGTTGTGTTAGGTTTTGAGGATCCTGACATAGACCATGTCCCGAATGATGCCCCCACCCTAACCAAGGATGGTAGGCAGCTTCTCCTTCAGAAAATTAGTTCCAATCGTTGGCGGCTGTGTTCGTTTGACATCAGCACGGCATTTTTACATGGCCGAGGCGACGGCCGATTGCTTGGGATTCAGGCACCACCAGAGATTAGGGAAGCTCTGAACATGTCTGAGGGAGATCAATGCGAATTAACTGGGGGAGCCTATGGTAGGATAGATGCCCCATACCTTTTGGTATCAGGAGCTGCGCAAAGAATTGATCTCCCTTGGATTTCAACAGTGCCCGCTTGACCCTTGTGTATATTCGCTCTCCGAAAGGGATCCATCTGGAAGGTTAGTATGTCATGGGGTCATGGGGATTCATGTTGATGACGGTGTATGTGGGGGTGATTCTAGGTTTCACGAGGTCCTGAAGAAGTTACGTGAAAAGTTTAGCTTTGGGTCATTCGAGGAACGCGATTTTGTTTTCACGGGCATTCGGCTACATCAGTGGGAAGATGGGAGCATTGAGATGGATCAAAAAGAGTATATCTCCAAGATAGAGTCCATTAATGTTCCTAGGGATCGTAGGAAGAATCTTGATGCTCCCCTCACTGAAGCCGAGAGACACCGATACAGACAGCTGATCGGGAGCCTCAGTCCACACAAGAGCAGACCTCTGTGCCAAGGTAGGTGAGCTCCAGTCAGCTATCAATTCAGCAAAGGTGTCTCACTTGTTGGAAGCGAATAGGGTACTCCATGAAGCTAAGACCCATCCTGTCGCAATCATGATACTTCCTATTGCAGAGCAAGGGCTGACATTTTGCGCATTTTCGGATGCATCCTTTGCTTCCAATAACAAGTTGAGCGCGCACCAAGGGACAATCATCTTTTCAACTAGTCGCGAGATCCTCCAGAACAATACTGCAGTAGTATGTCCTATGGCCTGGTCATCTAAGAAAATCCCCCGAGTGGTTCGCAGTACTTTAGGAGCAGAGGCTTTCTCGCTAAGCAACTCTGTTGACCGCCTTTCGTGGATAAGAATCTTCTGGGCATGGCTAAAGGACAGCTCTGTAGCTTGGTCCAAACCAGAAGAGCTTCTTCAGAAAGAGCCATCAGCAGCAGCTGTGACCGACTGTAAGTCTGTCTTTGACATCGTTACCAGAACTGCACCTCCACAGTGTGAGGAGCACAGGACAACTATTGAGTGTCTTCTCATCCGACAGGGATGCAGGAGAATTGTAAGCTAAGATGGGTTGCGTCTGGCGCGATGCTTGCCGACTGTCTAACTAAAGCCATGGACGCAAGCAGACTCCGTGAGTGTTTGAAGACGGGTCGATATGCTTTGTTTGACGAGCAGATGGTTCTTAAACAACGATCGGATAAGCGTAGACAGCTGCAGTGGGTTAAGCAGCAGGGGGATAGACAACAACCATCTCCCAACGAAGCTTGCTTTCAGAGTTTTCATGGCCAAAGTGATTTCTGGAGGATGGATAAGCAACGGGGCTTTCTTGAAAGGGTTCATCGGCAGCCTAGATGGGTTCGGTTCACTCCTGTAGGGGTAGGTGAGTGCCCGGTTGCGATAGGGGATCTAGGGGTGCATAGGATAACTTTCTGTAAACCACTGTCCTCTCAGAGAACAAAGGCCATTGAAGATACGTGGGTGGGAACAGCCGCAAATGCGTCAGAAGGGCAAGCCTGGACCGGAGTCACTCGCTTTTTCTTGAGCCAGAAGCCCGAGGCTTCCGTCAAGGCGCTTACCAGTCAGACCTCATAACCCTATCAAACTTAAAAAACAATCTTATTTATAGTGAGTGTGAATGTCCTGAGGTCTGACTTGTGTACGTGCCGGCCTTCGAGGCTCAGCGGGGGCGGGAAGGGTCCGGGTAGCTCTGAGCCATAGAAGCCGCCTGGGGCGACGCTTGGTGGAGAAGGAAAAGGAAGAGAAGAAGAAGAAGCGAGGCCGCTTCGGGAAGGTCAAGCAGGGCTATCAATCCAATCGATTCAGACCCTAAACCCTAAACCCTAAGTCCAGGCATTGCAATAAGCCTTAAGCTCCCCTGGTTGGACTCAGAACGAGGCTATGGGCTCTTACCAAGGCAGGGACTTGCGGGGAACGGTTTAGGTGTTCGGGTTTAGGGCTCAGGGTTTAGGGTTTAGGGTTCAGGGTGGTTTTGGGGATAGGGTTGAGGGTTGAGTCCCCTGCGATTTGGGCTCAAACACCCACAAGCGTAGACATCACGAAACCTAGACACCAAGACCAACCCCCAACCGTAGACACTACAAATCCCTGACTCCGTGCAACGCGCCTGAAACTGCCATCTACGCAACATCCGCAGCAGGGCTCCCCTAGATCCACTATGCAACATAAGGGGTTCTCAAAACCCTAAACCCTAAACACCTGATCCTCAGGTCCCCATGGATTTTGTGGGGGTGACTGTCATGCTTATCTCGCACACGACTTCACAGTCTGGGAAATCCTGCTAGAGATGCTGCGACTGGGTCAAAGGGCCAAGGCTTCAGCACGTTTAATCTTTGTAACAAGGGTTTTATGATTTGAGGGTCTTTTGGGGCTAGCTAATTTGAATCTTTTTGCACGCTTCTGCTGTCAGTGATCAATAGTTGTAATAATTTGGAATCCCTTTGGAGAACGAGTACACATTTTTGTTTCCATTATTACAATATAACCCCAATATACTACAGACATGTCAATTTCTTTTCCATTATCCCAATATAACCGGTGAGGCCTTCTTACGTTCAATAGCTGTCACTTGCAAAAGTTGGCCTGCATGAAGATCCTGGTTGTTTCACGTGCCAGGATGTTTTCTGGGGCCTGGCACCGAGGAGTCCAAGACCGGTTGTTGAAAGATTGAGTTATAGCTCTAAACCCCAAGCCTCGAACCCGAAACCCTAAACCCTAACCCTAAACCCTAAACCCTAACCCTAAACCTTAAACGTGGCAGCCTCTGTTCATGACCCCAAGTGCCTCATACGTTGGGGATTTAGCCTCAACAGTAGGGTGGGTAAACAGGTGAGGCGTAGCCCCTTGCTTGTACTACTACGCTACATAGTTTTCACGCCGATGTGTCTGATGTGTACAGTGTACTACGGGAAAATGTCACGTGATGCCACGGCGAGCAAAAATTACTGCATCAGCGCCTAGAAACGAAAAACGTCCTATGACTGATACCTTACACCTCGAATATCTCGAACCTGCGACCCTGCACACTCTGAAATTGTGATGCCCTCGAAACCCAGGTCACGTCTAAACCCTAAACCATAAAACCCTACGCCCCAAACCCTAAAACATGCGAAGCCCATGCCCAGGGGCAGTCCTACCTACATTTTCGCTGAGCCGGGATCTGGTTTCCAGGTCCGGCCATAAGTTTCCCAGCAACTCAAGCACATAGTTTCAGGGTGATTCGGGTTGTTCGGGGTATTAGGTCTATGAAGGTTATTAGAGGTATTAGGGTTGTTAGGGGTGTTAGGGGTGTTAGGGTTAGGAGGGTTATTAGGGTTATGAGGGTTATGAGGGGTTATTAGCGTTACTAGAGTTATCATTGGTATTAGGGGTATTGGGGTTATCAGGGTTGTTAGGGTTATTAGGGTTATTAGGTGTATTTGGGTTATTAGGATTTAAGGTCTAAGAAATTGGCCCATGAGCTTACTGGCTAAGGAGGGTAAACACTGAACAAGGGATAGCTTGAAGAAAAAGTGGCCAATTGCAAACTGTTCACCTTGTATAGGGCGCTCAAGGCTGTTTTTACAAGGGCGTCAGCAGCTTAGACAATGGATACTGAAGTTCCTCCAGTAGCCTGGCATGGCCTCCTCAGGACAAAGCCGAAACCCTATTGGAAGACTATTTTGGGAAGGGGAATGGGTTCTCAAAGGGACCAAGCAGGGTGGTTGTGACGGACTATGTTGCTAGGCGTTTTCTCATTTCACCATGCTTTTGAAAGGGATCCAGATGAAAGAATCTTAGGAAATGCCATGGAAATGTCATTGGGAATGGAGACTTCTTCCGCTTAGGGTTTAAGCTTTTGGGGTTTCCTGGGGTTCTCTTCTTTGTACGAGGCATTTGCACCACCATGCAAACAACAGAATCAAAAGGAGATCTAAGTCTAAGGACAAGTAGGAATTTCCTTGTCTCCTGTTCTGAGGTTGTCCAAGCAACTTCTACAAAAAAAACTGGATTATTTGTGCTAATTGAAGGAAATCTGGTGACCTGATTGTTTAGGATTCCTACTATTTCGGGGTCTCATCGGTTTCCTAGTTAAGTTCATGGCTTGTTTGAAAAGAGGTAGATGGAACACGATCTAGGTCTGTGAAGAAACCCCCGCAATCATAAACAATATTTCAAGCCAGACGGGACGGAAATCATTAGTTTCGGGAATGTGTCCATTTCACCAAAAAAAAAA
>CAJNIZ010003470.1:47495-92211 GCA_905231905.1 Symbiodinium pilosum | reverse complement strand
GAATCCTTCAACGCTGGACCCCCAACGCCACGCTCCAAGCCTCGTATCATGTCCCGGATGTACAACTCCACATCTGCCGGCACACTTGCGCGGGTGTGAAGAACATGTTGGCGGCGAGCTTGCGAAAAGTACTGTCTAGCCCTCCTGTACCCTCCATTCTTGAAGGAAGCAGACACCTTTTCCACGACATCGGGAGTTAGAGGCAAGGGTTCAATTGCCCAAGCCTTGCACAAGTGCGCCACCTGGCCTCACCAGATGCTACATTGCTGCGTGCCCAAACATCATCACGGAGCCGCGACAATGCCGCAGCCTGCTGATCAGGCAAAGCTGCGCCCAGAGCTCCTTTCAAGTCCCCTTGATCTTCTTCGAGCTGAACTAAGAACTCCGGGTCGACCCCAGATCGGATCACAGCGGCAGCTAGCTCCGCGAATCCACGAGCGCACGACATGGCACTGCAAGTCTCTAATTTCGAAATTTCTACAGCACTGCGAGCAACGCACCTGCGGCCGTGCGTCGCTCGAACATGTCATTCCGTGCAACAATGCACTACACGGAATCTAAGTATACACGTTATCTGGAGCTTCGGTATGCGTCTCACCCGCTTTTAGGAATGCCGCCTTGATGCTTCTGATTGACGTCTGAGAAAAACAGCTGTTTGAGACGTGGCAGTGTGTGGGTGTTTGTGAATGCATAGCAACATGTTGCTCGCACCTTGCCTGCAGCATTCCGTCAGTTGATTGCAGATTTTTCCAAGCCAGTTGTTTTGACATGTTCGGATACGCGTCTGCCTCTTCTCTACAAGTGCATGTTGAGAATGTTCTGTCATGAAGCATGTTGTCTCTTGCAAAGCCGCTATGAGCACTGTACCACTAGATTGTAAGCAGAGCTTTGTGAGTAATGTCGGGTCGGAAGAGCCGATCTCCGCTGAGACTGGACAAGTATCGACGAAAGAAGCCAGAGCCTCCTGAGCCTTCTGTTACACATGCGAAGCCGCCGCTACCTAGAAGGAAGCCAGTGGCGGGCGGGTCAGTACCACAGTCAACCCGGACTTCATGTGCTCGTTCATGCGCTGCTTCTGCAGCCCTGCAAGTGTACCCAAGTAGCCAGGAGTATCCTGAGGTTCTGCCATCTGTTCGTACTGTGCTCAGTGATGTCTCTAGATCTGATCCAGCACAGACAGTGTATCTGCCTCCAAGCAGGCGGGTTGGCAGCGTGTATCATCCTGCAGGACTCATATATGATCAAGACAGATCTCAGCTGATTCTGACCTATCGCACACCTCGCAGACAATGGATACAGCAGCGGCTCACCACCAACAGGCGGGCAAACTGATGCTGCAAGTGCCTCCCCACAGCAGGCACAGGTAGTATCCCCACATTCGCTGCCTGCAGTGTAAACTTTGAGTTCTGGCGATGGTGGTTCTGCTTCGACGCCTGCTGGTACTGTCGGGTCTGGTAGAAGTGCTAACTAACACCAGGAGCCTGTAGTAAAGGCCGTGGACCTCCTCGACCTGGTTTGGATGATCCTCCAACTACGAACGCTGACTCAGTAGCGTGTAGGAGTGATGCTGCTATTACCAGCCAAGTTGGCACGGACTTTGGCTCTGTCGCAGCTATGCATACTGCTAGCACAGCGGCGTCTCCGGGAGATCCTCACGCAGATGAGATTCTGATGAAGTCAAAGCTCACCTTGCTTGATGAGGATAGTCTGTATCAGCTGCTAGCGCAAGATCAGCAGAAGAGCTCCTTGTCTTATGTTTGGAGTCTTCCCCCCAAAGACCTGATCAAATACAGCGCGGGGCGCACTGCGTGGTTACGAGCTGCTACTGCAGCATGGCAGACAGTGTCCATTCCAGATGGGCAGGAGTGCTTGCAGTACGTTCGTATTTGCCGTCCGACATGCAGATTTCTAAGCAGGCACACTTGTGGAGCATGCATCCAGCAGTGTTGATTGCCCTCTGCTGTTAGATTTCCGTATCGCAGTATCTTTCAGACAAGGATACAAGTTTGGAACTTCAACGATGTGGTAGTGTGGGAGTTGTCAACGGATCAATTTCCTGGGCCAATTCCAGCACCTACCACAGCTGGAACGACAGGCTACCGCTGGTACCATGGTGGCGCTGATACCGGTAGAGTTCTCCGCACGTGCTCTGAACGGTAGGAATGACTGCGCCGGGGACTGCTTTCACGTTTTTTGGATGCGCAGGATTCGAGTGCTCTGCCAGAGAAGGAGCACTCAAGGTTGCTGCCCTAGTGGGTCACCCTGAAGAACGGACAGGCGTGATCCTCAGTGGCCGCCTAGTGACTTCACATGGCAAGTTGCAGAATGCTAGCACGCGCCGGCAATGGGAACTGCTTAAATCGATCAGTGCGGACAAGCGCTGGGTGATCAGAGAATCGTCGGCAAGAATAGACAAGATATTCTTGATCTGCAGAAGGCCCGATGAGAACTCAAAACTCCCTAGCTGGGTCCAACTACAGTCGTCTGAGCATCAGTACCTTGCCTCGCTGCTGAGTGGGGAAGCCTCGGTAGACTGGTTCAACAGCAGGAGTGTACTCTGAGCTTGTGATTCTACTGCAGTCCACCATGGTTGCGTTGCCGCATGTCTCTGTTCGTGCTATAACAAAGTGAGCTCAGCGTCTGTCGCATGTCCAACATGCTTTGCTAAGCGCAGCTTGGCCATCGCCTACTGGGACCTCATAAGAGCAATCGTCTTTCGCGAACTCGCTGAACGAGTGGCTCTGTTGCTGCATTAGGAATGCGCATTTCTGATGTGCTTACACAGTTCTGAGAGATGTGGCTGTGCGCTAGTGCTTACAGGATTGACCTTTGTTTGAAGGTTTTGATCAAGAACATGTTGCGAGCGCAGCTAGATCAGGGTAGGTTTGCGCTGGTTCCGTGGTACACCAATACGGACACAGCGCAAGGGACGAGTATAACAAGACCGGACGCAGATGTCAACAATTCCTCGCTCGCAGAGCCTTCGCCTGAGTCAGTGGTCAATATTTCCAGCGATTTGGAATCTACACACACTGACACTGGTGGCCATATATTTCACTTGGCCAATGTTCATCAATGTTCGTGGGGCACTACAGATACACGATAACAGCCAGCCACCAGAGCCTGCAGATGAGCTGGCATATCGATGTTTGGTAGCAAGGTCTGTGTCCTACAAAGATTCGGGATATTGTTCAAGCCTTGGAGTCCTCGGGCCTGTCTGGTCGCAGCGTCTTAGGAGCTGACGGGTTGGTATCAAGAGCATTCACTACCGGAACCTTTGTTCGAGGTGGAGTAGCAGGATTACATGTTGCTGCGAGAACATACCCATGGCTAACTTGTCTTCTGACGTGCGTATTTCGACTGCGATTTCCTGGGCTGACTGTTAGTTCTGTCTCTTTGATTTCCAACTGCCAAACGTCTTTGCATCGAGATTCTCGTAATCATGGATCCATTTGCAATGCTGTAACACCAGCTTCCGCCTTTGAAGGCGGCCAACTGTGGGTAGAGAGCCCACGTGGTCAGACTGCAGTAGATGGACTGTTGGGACATGCGCTTGAGATAACACTCCCGGGGATACAGTTCAACGCCAGAAAACGTTATACAACTCTGTCTTGGCTGGGCAATCGACGTGTCATCGTGGCGTATCATATCCGACAGGCATGGAGGCTGAGTAAGCGCGATCAAGCCTGGTTGAGCAGTCCAGGATTTCAGCTTATGTTGTGTGATGTTGGCTCGGATCCCTATCAGTAGCCCTAGCTACCACATGCGTGCACTCGCGGAAAATGTGAGGTGAGACTGTAAGGCGTACAGTGCTGCACTCCTTCCAAATGTTGTTTGTTGCGGTGCTTCAGCTGTGCTTTCTGTGAGTCTGACTTGATGTTAAGGACTAGGCAAGAGTGTAGCTAGGCATGGATTCTGCTCATGGTCCACTAGCGGCACTTGACCGCTTGATTGTGCATACGCAATATGAGCTGCTTGGAGTCGCGCATGATCTTGTGGAAGTCAAGAATGAAACTCGAAGCACGTTTACACTGTCGCAAGGCCAGTTGGATGTGTTGACCAGGCAAATGCGAGACATGCAGGCAGACATCAGTCAAATCACAGAGGGACTGGAAACCCAGCAGCTCCTTACACAAGAAATGACTCAGCGAACGCAAATTCTGTCTGAAGCAGAGAAAACTATGCAGCAGACAATGAGAGAGCTGGAGAAGTCTCATTTGGAGTTTGCGGCAAGTATTACAGATCTCTACGGCCGGGTGGTGCGACTGGCGTCCGCGGGTATGGATACCTGCGGATCTACACACCCAAGTGCTGATACTTCTGACTAACGAGCGTAGCTAAGCAACGTAGCCCAGTCCAGAGTTTTTGATAGGCGACATCCTTGAGAGCATCACTGCTTGCTCTTGACCACAAAATGCCGATGTGTTTCCTGTATGCTTTGTGCTTGTGCAGTGGGCAGTGGTAGTTTTCAGGTTGATTGATGTGATGCTTGAAGTGTGCTTTGGCTCTGCGAAGAGTTTAGCTTTCGACTGCGCCGTAGGCTTATGGATCTTCCTGATGCAATGGTTGCTGGAAAAATTTCATGTCTAGCTCGACGCTATGTGCAGGTGTGCTTCAGCATTACTGATATGATACTGACTGTCTCTGACAGTGAACATGAAGATCAGTCTGCTGTAGCTTCCGATGAGGAGTCAGGAGATTCCGCTACACGTGAGTTCTTGTTTGCTGAAGACTATGTAATTGGGTGCCTTGTGGGGCTACGAGCGAGAGTTGGTGCCCGGGATCCATCCATGCAAATCAGCCGTGTTAGACACCGCACCCGAGCATACTTCAGTGGCTACGTACACTGCTTGGGTCGAGTGTCCAGTTTGGCCGCTGTCTGGAACACATGGTTGCGTGCTGCAATATCAGAAGTCGCGTGAGATTGGTGCCGGCGCTTGATGTATTTAGAGCAAGTGTCGTGCGCAAACAACCTGCCCTACAGAGTGGTTCGCAATACTGACGATGAGTACACTGTGCGGTACACTGGCAGAGTATGTAGAAGCCTGCAGGGGGGTCGTGTCATTCATCCAGTGGTGCTGCGCCTGTAAATCTGTAGATAGCACGCTTCCTTGCACAGCCTGTGAGCCTTACCGAGGGGTGCGTTGCCCGGAGCAGAGAACAACAGGCAGCACGTACATGTTCAGGTATCGCTGATTGCTGCTTTGATTTTGTGTTTTAGTGCTTCAGACCTTCGCTGATGCTAAAAGTGTTGTAACTGATTGTCTTTGGAAAAGGCGTGTGCCAGATAGCTACGAAGCCTACCCCTTCTAAGGAAGGGGTGGGTGCGTCCACCTCTGTTACCAAGAGTTCCGGTCGCAGTATGCCTTGAGGCCTACCCCTTCTTCGGAAGGGGTGCCAACTCTGTTACCAAGAGATCTAGGAGTGGATATGGGGGGGGCAGAGGAGGCCCATAGAGCTCTGCCCAACGAAGCTCTCTATGGTGTCCTTAGGATACTGGGTCTGATCAACCCAGCGTACCTGCAAATTTCACTCCTTTGTTGCAAGCCAAGTGACATGTGCAGTAGAAGATGCCAGTTCAAGACAGACATGTTGGACGGGTAGAGTGCTCAGTCATGTGCGGACATGTCAGGGTCTTGAGCAAGGGTTGACCGTCCAACTTTAACACTCTCTGATCGGAGTTGCATACACAAGCAGCTGAGGGTTTTTGGCAAACAACTGGCCGACAGCCAGGCAACTGAGAAACGAAACCTGATTGGAGACCTGCACAAGTGCACAAATGTGCTGCTGCTTTCGACAGAAAACACCTTTAAGCTCCCTCCATGTGTCACCCTATCACTTATCCGCCGACCCCAGCCTGAGGGAGTGAGCCAAACTTCCTCTTCTCAGTTATCTGGGCCCTTTCCGAGAAAATCCCGCGAAGGGGATGGGTGGAGGTGAAAGGGGCCCAGGGAGTAGGGCCAGCTGGGGGGGGGGCCTCCCACAAGACGCCGCCGCGATTGGCCTAAAATCTGGCCTGACCGTCGTGGTCCAGTGCGGAGATCAAAACTCAAGACGTTTTTGGATGCGGCTTGGAGGCCTCTCCCCCGCTACGGAGGGATTGAGGCAGTTTTTCGAGCCAGCATCATCAGCACAATTGGGCCCTCGGTTGTCACTCTTTTGGACACCTCGAAATTGGGGGCAGATAGGCGCCATGATGCTCACGATGCTGGCTCTTGGGGGGCTGCTGGGCCCTTAAAAAACGTTACAAGCCCCAGCAACCCGCTCAAAATACATGCTGTGAGGCAGTCTTTGCATGACAAGCATGAAAAAGCCTTGGGGTGCATTGCCCAAGCTAAACCCATGTTGCATGGTTGGGGGTGACGTATTTCCAACAATTTTGTGGCTCCTAAGCTAGGATGTTGCACCCCTCTAGCTCATCAAATACGGTAAAAAGTTGTTTCTCACGTGAACAAATGTACTTTTGAGCTAAAACATGGTCAGCCTGCGCAGAGAACCATGTACAAAGCCGTTGTTGATTGCTTTTCCTGGGTTTTTGACCCCTCCTGGTCCCAATCAAGCCCACATGGGGTCCCAGTTGTGCTGATGATGCTGGCGTGCGGGACGCACGCGCGCACGCGCCCCGTATACAGGAGCATCATCAATCGGGATCCGTTTTTGGGTCGTTTTCAATGAAACTAGTAACTAGAGAGAAGAAGACCTTCCAAAACCTCAGGTGACAAGAATATCATTGTTTTGTACACTTCTCCCCATCAGGAGCATCAGCAGAGCCGGTGTGGGCTTCATTTTCACATGATGGCTGGGTTTTAGAAGGGGGGACGGCCAGGCTGGCCTGCGCCGCCAGGCCGGAAATAACAACACATGCTGTGTGCTAGGTGCACTGCCAACATGCCTTCGAAGGGATTGGGCACAGCTTCCTCATAAGAGCCAGACTTCATCTCGAAAAGGTGCAGGCTGTCTTTTACGACAACAATGACATCGAGATCGCCATCATTGTCCCAGTCAACCACAATGGGTTCATCGTTGACGTCCACTTGGATTTGTTTGAAGGGCGGAGCGCCGGTCTCAGGAACAAGCTTGCTGAACCTAGGAGAGAATGAGATACAAGCGCATGAAAATTCACTACCAGCAGCTTGGCCTTCAGATGGGACATGTCGCAGCGATGAGGCTTCCCTTCCGTAAGCACAAGCAAAATCCGTCAAGGCACATTCTTGGCCTACCACCGCATCCTATGCGGTTGTTTGTCTCGCACCACCAACCTCAGCGAGGATTGGACTGTTGTAGGGTGAACATTGCCAACTCCTGAGCGGGCCCATCAAGTCTTGTGGAATGAATAACTGGATCCCTGGACTTTGCACACGCAATCCCCACGCAATTATTATCTCATTCTGTCCGACGCATCTGAACATCAGCGCACGTGACGATCAACCCATCTGCAAGTCTGTCTGCAAACAGGCACTCGTGGCCTGCAAACATTTCAAACGCAGGCTCACTCAATCCCGCCTTGAGCTTGTTGCAGCAGCAGCAGCAGCAGCAGCCCAAGAAGGCGCGAAAGTGCTGTCATGGCAGTGTGCAGTGTGCAATGACTTCCTGGTCCGTGTCTGTGCCGGCTTCTGAGGACCAAAAATGGCTGCAGCCCATTCGAGCCATGCCAAGTGCAGGTATTTTGACAACGTGTGCGCTCTCTTCAACAGCATCTGCTACGGGCAATAGAACTCATTCCACCAGACTTACTCCTGCAGCAAAAGGTCAAGAGCCTCAACTCCCAAAACTTCCGAAAGAGCTCAGGTAGCAAAAGCTGCAGTTGGGCCCAGTCTGTTGAGGTGGTCAGGGTGGGGGGGCAGAGGGTAGCGCGACTGTTGGGAGAGGTCGTTGTCAAAATCCCAAGACAAGCTTGTGCGGCGCGTCGGAGGCCACAGCTTCCCAGACAGTTTTCAGACAGCAAGAGACAAACCTCAAGCCTGGATGCAGGATGGGTGATGCCCGGCGTCCGTTCCATGGGGTACCCATGAGCTCTTTGACGCTCGATTTTTGTGTACAGTTGAATCCGACGGTACCTGAAAGCTCCCAAAACTTTCGAGTCCGGCGGCTCCTGAAAATCTAGAGGTGTCCAGGAATCTTCGCAAATCCCAACTGCTCCCACAAAAAACCAAAAAGACGCAGCCAGCCAGGACTAGACATGGCTTTCGAAGGGCCAGGCCGAGAGGATCCTGAGCCCGTTTCCGTTTATGGAGGTTGTATCTCTTAAAAATTCTGGCGAGTAACAGGATAAACGCTGTGCTTTTCATCGCTTATTACCCGTTTATCAAGCCAACTCACTAGAGCTTTAACATCGGCAAGATGCGCATAAACGCGGGACAGAGTTGGCCCAGTATGTCTACAGACTCAAATGCCAAGCTAGCGCAGCAGTTCTTGCAGTATGCCCGCCACCGCCGGTATACTCGCCTCAGCCTTCTGATTTCCAGAGCGTCCTACCAGTTGTCATCAATGAGTGTCTGGTGCAACTGAGTATTGTTCTTCATAACAGCGCCCGTCGCGCGCTCTAGTTGCGGCAGGCGCATGATTGCTTGATTGCGATGTCAACATTACGCGACTGCTGACTATCTGACCAGCCTCATTGTACAGAACCTTCAAAACAACCTCCAGGGGTTGAAAGGGCAAAGACCGATTTTTTGAGTCGAAGCCCGATTTGCTTCATTTAACTCCCTTTAGCAATGGTATCTCTGCGAACACAACTTTGCTGGCTGCAGACAGCCTAAATGGACTCTTGGGGCAGGGACTCGGAGCAGACTTCAAGGCATCTTGCGGTCGCAGAAACAATGTGGTGTCTGCCCGGCAGGATCGGACAAGCGAAGACCTTGTTTACATATCGCTACCTTTCTCAAACAATCCAGCTGCTCCAAAAACATGCCCATTCGTCAGGAGTGCTTGTTTACCAGGCAAAGGTTTCAAACACGGCTGGCTGGCGGCTGAATGTTCAGGTAGCCTGTCTACAAAACTTCTACAGAACGGAAGGGCACCTTGGCCTATGAGTCATGCAATCACAGCTACATCGATTCCTCCGAGGCTCTTGGACCCAGCGATACACTCACTTCCCTGCAAAATCTCTACGCTCACTATTTGTTGCATAACTTCTGTTTCATGAGTTCTGGCAAGGGGGACAACTAAACACTCCATGCTTGCGGCCCTCTTTTCGTCAATGCACCTCTCATGCACAAACGTCGCCGCAGAGCAACAGAATCTCGGCTGGCACTTTCGTCCAAGCCTTTGCACTCTTGAATTCTGCCTAGTTGAAGGCATCCGTGCACACACGGTGAGGTATTAGTTCTACCTTCTACAACCTGAGATATCATCAAAGTGAAGGGTCAATTTTCCTTGTGATGAGCAGCGCTGCATAGCATGTCTGACTGACCCCCACCTTGACGAGGAACTACATGATCTTCGAAGACTGTACCACCAAAATCGCCTCCCAGAAGCACACGCGCAGTCCTTGGCAGACAACACCTTTACAGTGCAAAACACGAACTGTAGAGGGCATGGCAACCAAGACACGCTCTGTCAGCATGTTCTCTGCCGGCGCCAAGGAAGGACTCGAGGTTCTGTGGTTCCCCTGCATGGACAGCTTGTGCAGGGTGAGGAGCGCTTCTCATGCCGAAGGGTTTCTCGCAAGCAGGCAAACACTGGCTGACGCGCCTCAACAATGCAGCCCGTACCACTGGCATAACTTGGTCACTTGAAACCGGCCATCAAGTTGAAGCTTGCAAGGGTCATTGCGGCCTCTTCCCTCCACATCGTATGCTTTGGAGGCTCTGCGTTTGTCACGCTCCACCGCATAGCTTAGCAACAGACAAAACCCTGCTTACTTTGATACGTGTTCCACACATGATGAAACTTGGTTCGCCAACAACTTGCTTATGTGGTTGGGACTGGCATCATCATGGGCGTCTCATCAAGTATCGGCTGAATAGCTTGGAAAGTCCGTGGACATGATAGACCCGAGCCCTGGCCTGCTGTGTTTTCAGCGCAAAGGAAAAGCAGCTGAAACTCACCTGAATGATTGAAGCGCGCTGCCAGCTGGTTCACGGCTAGATGACATTTGAACCGGCATCGGCGCTATCATGAGCATCTACACTAGTCGTGTGCACCCCCGCATCTTCGCCATTGTGACGCCTAGCAAGCTACAGTAGGTTGCAAAGATCATTTGGCAGAAATCCAGGCTTGAACAAAATAACTCCAACTGGAACCCTTATTCCTTAGCGTTGCACAGACGTTCAGAAGGGAAAGCTTGACTGAACAGGTTGTGGCCAAGATTCGAATCGCATCGGGGTGATAGCAGCGGGCCCGCCATGAAGTCTGGCGATTCTGGCCACGCGCCCAAAGCTCGTGGGTGTCTTCGGGGGTTCAAGGGGTATGGCTGCTAGGAGCCCGCAGTTTACCCTTGCATTTTCCTTGTCTGTAGATCACAGGGTCTCTTGAACCCCCTTGCATCCCCTTGCAACACCCTTTGATCCTTATGAGAAGCACCCCCTTCCTGAGGGATGTGGACCACATGCAACGTAATTTAAGCAGCAAGTACCGAATTCATCTGCCGCGCAGCCAGCTACATGATGCCTTCAGCTTGCAGGATGTGGCGTTGGGGCCAGTGCTTGCCATCTAGTGCTGATCAACTAGCGCTGATGTCTGCTAGTCGGACAGTCAAGTTGAACAATTTGGCATCTACTTTCTTTGCGTGGCCATGAAGCATCATGCCTGTAGCAGAGAATGGTGTTGACATTCTCTCGACTTCGCGATCATACGGACATGCCGGGGCTTGTTCCCCGTCAGGTTGGGACATTATAAAGGAACAAGCCCCAAAGCCTGCGATGGTGGATTGCTCAGTCCTTAAGCGGCCTCACACCAGCCAGGCACCAAGAAGAAACCACTCACCTCAAGCTGGTGCTCGTCGTGTCACAAGACTTAGGTTGTGCTGCCTTTGGCGACAACCCATCCAGCATTGCTCGTCTTGGATTGTCTAAGGCTCAGGGAAGCCATTGATTAGCATATCGGATTGGCGTCTGACAATCCTTACCTGATTAGCAAAGCTGGGTCATTTGCGGGTGTTGGAACCTTGTTGTCGGCGCATCGCTCTCCACAAAATTGCGCGACAACCGTTTGAGCCGTGCCACACAGCACTGCAGGTCCCTCACCCCACTGGCACCGGCAGCAGCAACACAGCTACCGGTTTGTACGACCAGCTTGGGAGCTTGGGAGCTAAAGTGTTGCCAAGGCTAGAAGCGAGCCAAACTTGCCTTGCACACGTGCTTGCGTGGGATTTTGCAAAGAGGTGCAAAGTTTCTTGTGGTGCGGGGATGGTTTCTAAGCACATGCGGCACGATGTTTAGCACGAGTCAGCCATGACAAAGCAATCTTTCATTGCGAGGCTGCTCGAATAAACTTATCATCAACCGTGTAACAAAGGTGACTTGCCCACAACGACGACGGAACTTTACTCTTTCATTAGTGTAATTGCCTGCAACAGCTTAAGATTTCGAAATTGCGGCAGCCAACAGCTGATCTTTCCACAGCTTACCAGGCTACAGGGAAGACTGTCCTCGCCCCGGGCAGCTTTGCAGGCACTGTGCACCTGCCCCGTTATACCATCTGAATCTAAAGCATGGTTCTAATCCTATGTCCTTGAAATCCCATGTCACCCCAAGGCGCGACCCTTGCAACCTGGGAGTCCCCAGCTCCTGTGGACAGACCAGCCTCGGATGCGCACCTCTACGCCTTAAGCTGACCATCTAGAGACATACAGCTGCGTGGCGGCCCTGAACCAGTCCAACTAACATGCGTCATTGTCCAGTCAGGTTATGCTCACTGTTTGCGGCCCAGCATCGTTGGAATGCGAAACAAAGGCCACGGGGCGTCGCGCCCGCGCGGCCTGGAACCTGCCAGGATTTGCGCCAACAATTACCCCATAATATTATGATAGTTTCCAATTTATTTCCCATTACCCTTATATAAGCCCAATAATACACCCATAATATACTACAACATACCCATGATGTAGAGTCATGCTTCCAACACAACTCTGCCGGCCACTTCTCTCAGCTCCACTTGCCCTAAAAGCTGGAGCCCTTTAACTCGGCATGCTATCTTCATAGTCCCCCTTAAGTAGATAGAATATACGGGTATATTGGGATAATGGAAAAGAAAATGGAAGCTACTATTTTGACACGCGCATCGCACAGCAGTGCAGGCACGAAATGATGCAGTTTAGACACGCGCATCGCGCAGTGCAGTGCAGCAGGCACGGCAGCAAATGTCCCGTCCGGTAACGCCAGCAATGATGTAGTTTAGGGTTTAGGGTTTAGGGTGTAGTTCCCCCTGAAGTAAGTAGATAGAATATGGCTTTGGGTATCTTATAATACTATCCCCTTATACTCCATATTCTATCTACATAAGCGGGACCATTATTGGCATGCTCAATTCTTAGCTGACTGTAGGGCCCCTACCCATGTCGGGGAACCTAAAACTGTAAGTCCGAAGAGCAAAGCTGAGACCAGCCCAGAATCACTGCTATCCGTTTAAACACTTCGATATCTGGAGGTCCCAAGGCGGAAACTCTCTAAACTGCCTGAGCTACCAAGCCATGCAACTGCATTTCTACACCTCACTTGTGGCATGTGACAGCACCCAAAGAAGAGAAGACGGCCCTATCTGTGACCTCAAAAACTCCAGGCTCTTCATGCATGCTGGCGCCTAGACAACTTGCTGGAGCCTCCCAGCAGATCAGGTCAAACCTTTCAGGGGATCAGCGTCCAAGATTCGCGGCGGAAGGCTCAACTTTGCAACTTTCTACAGGCGAACACCCACGCAGGGTGCCGCGTGAGACAGGCAACCCTCAGCGAGAAATGAAACTGATGAAGTCACCTTATAGACCCCTTTACACCCAAACTATGCCGTTTTTGCTTTGCCTTCTCTGGCAGCTCGATTGAGTGACAGAAGCACAACGGAATGCAAACTTGTGCCCCCCAAAAGCAACGACCTGAAAAGCTTGTAGTTCGCGGCCGGAGTCCTCTGATGAATCGGAAACCTGAAGGTCAGACCCAGTTCAGTCGGCCCAGGAAGATGTTTTTGCAGAGTTGCTCTCGCCAAGACCCATCGCAACTACTCCCCTCGTAGTCTTATTCTAATTACTTACTGCTGCTGCTACTGTTACTACCGCCAATACGGATAAGTGCTAGTACTGCTGATACTGAGAATACTGCTCATGCTGCTAATGCTACCATTGTCGCTTTTACCGTTGTTCCTACTGATTCTATTGCCATTACTATTCATACTATTGTTAGTACTCTGACTCTTACTCTTACTCCTGCTCTTACTCTTATTATTGCCAGTGCTAGGCATTGCCGTCGCAGTCACCATGACTCTGACCATTACCCTTACAATGACCAAATCTCTTGCCATTTCCAATGCCACAGTTATTGCTACTGTAATTACTAGTGCCAGTACTGCTATCATTATTGCTCTCACTGGTCACGGGTACTATCCTCAGGCCGCGGCGGGGCAACCTGTGACTGCTGCCTCTTCGGCATCCGATTCTGTCTCCGTTGCCATGGTGCTGACCTCAGCGCGCAGCCACCAAGGAAAGAGGGCCGTGGCATGTTTCTTGTCTAAAGCAGCTGTTTGCTCGACACAAGCCCCTCATGAAACCTTGTTGATCTTCAGCTGCGTTTGCCATTTGGCTAGATTTCACCAGTGCAGCAGTGGCAGCAGCAGATGCAGATGCGTGATTCACAGCCACACTGGCACATGCGAAAACTGCAAGCACAACTGCGGATTTGCAACAGACTTCATATTTGGAACTGCTCTCAGCACAGCTCGGCTGCAGAGCGTCGTATCCTCCTTCCCCTACCCAAAGCGCCCTCGACCCGTGCTCCGCTGCCCCAAGAGCCACGCAGAGCCACACCTGTCGGCACGGTAACCTCCCCACAATCTCCCAAGCCCTTGTCCGCAGGCCCGTAGACCTAGCACCCCCAGCCAGCCAACGACTGCTGTTCGTGCAGCTGGGTGACAGATGTGCTGGACATCGCCCGCCACTTGCCTTCATCCGCTGACTATGAATGCCGGGCTTGGGTGTGTGGGACTTGCTTGCAAATTAAACTGACCTCAGGTGCAAAAAAAAATAAGGCTTACCGTAAGATGATCGAGGCAGAGAGGGACGCTTGAGGGTAGGCAGTCGATGTAAGCAAGCATGCGCAGGCACCTTGAGTTGCAGGGGCTGCAAGCCATTGGCAATCCCACACTGTTCGCTGCGAGACCTGGCCAGGATGTTACCGAGCTCTGATGCTCTCAAGGGGCCACATGGGATGGCCATTCTGGCCTTGGATGAGCTGCACCTGCGGAAAGAGCAACTTCTGCAACACACAGACAAGAGCAAAAAAGCTGCAGGATGGCCTGGATTTCACAAGCCCAGTCCTCTCCGAAGGCAGCAGGTGCAGCAGCTCGGCCATGAGTTCAATCAGGGCCGGTGAGAAGCAGTCAACCTTGTCACAACAATCTGCAGCTCCATTCCTTCTTCCCTCCAGCGCCAGGATGCGGACAATGTCACTGCGGTGGAAGTATCGGCGAATGCCGTGGCCTCAGACATGAACAGCCCGGAGCAACGGCTTGCGCAGCACAGGGTGGTGCGCGATCTGAGTGCCACACAGCTCACCCAATCAAAAATCCGGGATCGTCCAGGCTTAGTCGACTGCCATGGATAATTTCCCACAGCCATGGCCTCCAAAAAGCCACGGTCATCGTGCTTGAGACGTGCAGTCTTGACCAGTGCTTGCCGCAGTAAGGGCTTAAACATCTATTCTGCTGCAATTGATCCTGAATCCTGCATTGGGCAATGCTGGCCACACTGTCTTCATTACAAACCTGTTTGACAGCCGGATCCTAGGTCCGGCATAGTCCAAGGCTCCGGCATAGACCACAACCCCTAGTGCAAATGAATCTGCTTGGAAGCCATCATACTCGCCTTGGAGCGCAGGCGGCCTCTCTCTTTTCATGATAGAACCTCTCAAAAAAAAGGTCTACTTCACCTCATCCTTCTTCAATAGCTGACCTTACCTCAATTGAGCAATGCGATCGGCTCGAGGTAGCCATGTTATCACGTTTCCCTCCTCATCCCCAACTTCCTCAAAGCCGGCGTCCAAAGCGTTTGGTCTCGGCTCTGCTGCACCAAGAACCCGACGGCGCAGATGGAGCTCTGGAGCTTGATACGAAGGTTTTCCTGGCATTCACTTTCCAAGCCAGTCAAGGCCTTGAGAGCTGCATGGCGCTGGTAGACACACCACGCCGCAGGCATTGGAAGTGGAATGCAGGCTGTGATCAAAGGCCTGGCCCCAGTGATGTCACGGCCGGGCAGACGCGACCAACATAGGCCTGCAGCAAATTTGATCAAGCTGCCCTCTCCCCGCCAGCCCCCCTATAAACGGTCAGAAAGCCCTCCAAAAAGGCCGTTTTGCGCCTTGCCCCTATTAACCAGCTCACTACATTCGGGTATATGAAAGCTGCCTCTCACGGGGAGCCTTCGTGACAAGCAGAAGGGAAAAAACAAAAAGCCAGAAGTAGAAAGCAAAAACCAGACAGCAAAACAAAAGCAGAAAGCAAGAAGCAGAAAGCCCGAGCGAAGAGCAGAGCAAGACGTAGAAAACGAGAAGCCGGATACAAACAGCAAGAAACTGTAAGCAAAAATGGAAACCAGCAAGCCACAGAAAACAAAAAGGAGACTCCCCTCGTAAAGGCTGTGACTACAAGATTTACACAAAGGCAAAGGAACTGCGAAGCATATAATGCCAACAAAATATATCAATAACAATATACTAGTAATGACACTGATAATGATAATAATAATAATTTTCGGACAGGTGGCCATTCCAAAGTCTATGAGCTTCACGGTGTTCGGCGCATCGGAGCTCGGCCCTGAATCAGGGCTCGGACTGACAAATACATTATAGTGATATATCAGTCTTATGAATGTTGCTATTATTATGCCGACTATGATGACCATCATAATTATGAGTACTCTTGTTACAATGATTACTACTATTACTATTTTGAACTTTGCTATTATTACTATATGTTCACGGCCCATAGGTGCCAAGTGACCTGTCAGCAAGATGTTCTCTAGCGACAGGTCTCGATGCGCTACTCCCAGCCTCAGCATGGGGAGAGTGACTCTGCAAACAAGGAGCGCTGACATCAATGACAACATGGCTGGCCATGGGACGCAAATGGTTCAGGGCCCGCGCGAATGCAGCCACTCTACCGCACTGAATGTCTGGGCCACTAATGGCAACATCTCCGCCTGCAAACAAATCGTTTATGAACGATGATGATTGGGGCTGCTATGTTCAAAGACCCTGGGCCCTATGTCTGAAGCACTGGCCTCTCGATCTGGGGTCGGACGCGGACGGTTTTCGCACCAAGCAAACAGGTCGCCTGACTGCCCGCCCTTAGACGCAGCCCACATGCAGAGACCCTATTCGCGCAAACCATGCCTCCAGTGGCCAGTGTTGTGACTGCCTGCAACCCACGAGAAAGGTCGTAAAACATCATGAAGCTCAAGCGTCTCAGCATTGGTTCTCTTTGCACTTTTGCAGGGCTCGGGAGACTCAGGCTCAGACATATGTGTGAGCTTCATCTCTGAAAACACCCAACAACTCGCAAGTCGCAGCATAGCCCTGCGGCGGCTGGATTGCTGACATCTCGCCTCAAGGCGCTTGCACGACCAAGTCGATGGGCCTTCTTCTTGAGTTCGGCCAGCATGCCAATGTTGCGCCACGGGTTCTCACACTCAGAGGGATGCTTTCCCGCAAACTCTTCGGGACCTGATCGAATCCAACCTCAGGGCAGGAGCAATCCATTCTTTCTCCCAATGTTCAAGGGCTTTCAGCGAAGCAGCTGTTCGGCATTCTCTTGACGGCCTTGGCTCTTGCATACTACGCTGGCGATCTTGCTGCGCAACTTCCGTAGCAGATGTGCTGAAGATGCAAGCCAAGCAGCCACAGGCAGCTGCTCACCTTCATCGGTTTCCATCATGTCCTCATCTTGGGGCCAAACGAAAACTAAACTCCATAATTTGTCCATAATGGCCCTGCAGCCTCAACTATAAAACGCTGACAAGCAGCCACCCGCCCGTGGTTCCGAGCTGCATCCTCCAACTTTTTCACAAAGCGAAAGCTGCCACACCTGTCCAACTTGTACAGCTTAGGCTTGACCTGTTTAGGTTTTGACATGGATTTGGGGAAGAGTTTTCGGCTTGGGCTCTCACTCCCAGGGCGCAACGGTGGATGCAAGGGTATGCATCGACTCGAACAAGTCGTTGGCAGTCACTTCCTATGCCAGTCTGGTCACCTGCTTCCAATGTCGTATGCGAGTCTCAGGCCTCCATCACACCGAAAGCACCTGGCGTTGGGATGGAAGGGGGTGTTGTTCAGGAATTGCGGAAATGGTAGGAAATGGATGATGGGGATTGCATCATGTCTAGCGTAAGAAAACCCACAGCCAGGCCTTGAGCCATTCTGCCGCGAAGCTCTGACAGGGAGGCTCTACCCTGGAGGTCAGACGCCCCCTGTTCTTTAGTCCTCGTGACGTGAAGATGCTGGCTTCTGCTTCTAACTGTAAAGGAGCAGCATATGCATAAGAAATCTCTTCGAGCCATGGCAGCACAAATAGACCAAAACGGCAAAGAAGTCCGCAACACACCTTGCAATAAAGCCTGAAAAGCCCTGGGGCAGCTTACAGCTGGCACGGTAAACGTTGCAAAAAGTCAGCGCAAACAAAGCACCTTGCGCTTTTGCAGCAGACGGTGAGCACTGTCAAGCCTGGACCACGCTGGGCGCAGCACCACGGCCGGGCTTTCTCTTCTGGCTAGCGGCCCACACTGCCGCTTTGAGCTGCGCATCGACTGAAGCGTGGCCCGAGGAAGCTCATGTGCGAAGACAAGCAGTGCTTGGTGGTCTTGAACTTGCCCCAGACAAGAATGCACGCACCACGCGCGCAGAACAGCTCGGTGATGGAGCAGGCCCTATGGTCGACTCGTTTGGGCTTTTCGCTCTTCACTCTTTCGTGTCACCTCGTCCAGTAGGGCTGTTTGCCTGCCACAGGACTCTAATTAACCATTTTCAAAGCTATGCAGTAAAGCAGCTCCCAGCCACGATCCTGAAAAGGGACACCACCTTCCCGAACGCTTGCGCCTGCGCCTTCGAGCACAAACATCTTTACATCCAAATTTCCCTTCCTTGCTTGTGCCTTGTTCCTGTGAACGTCGCTGCCGCTCGGCCATCACTGCTTGTTGTCGGCGGTTAAAGTCCTGGCAGCTGCCAAGAGTCCGCACTCTCACACAGTCGCTGTCAAGTCGCCTCAATGGCTGGGTAAAAGATGTAGTAGCCGCCCCCCACACCAACTACGGCTGTTGCCAACAACTCCTGAGCGAAGCCAGCCAGGTTACAAGGAAGTATTTTTCAGTGCTTCCCGGTTGTCTTGGCTGCTCTTGTTGCTCGAGAGCACGAAATTGAAAATTAGCCCTGAAAGTGCAATGGTCAAGATGCAGCAACTTGCTTTCCTGCTGAGATGGGCACGGGGATCGTGATTCCATGAAAAAGGGCTCGCCACGACATCCCTGTCTAGCACTCCTTGAACCTCTAAGCTGCTCACAAAGCATTCCGGCAGCTGGCTTGCTTCTGCGCAACATGCAGGAATAGCCTGAAAATACTTTGAGCATGGCGATCATCAGACTAATTGTATGGACTTTTCGGCGTGGCGCCTGGAAGTCTGAATCGCCTTCGGATGAAGGTTGTTAGCGGTCATTGTTGCTCAACGTGCAAGTGACGCAGTGACACCAAGAGGCATGACACAAGCTCTCTTGCATGCTCGCAATTGGTACCACCCAGCTGCGGCATCTAAACGCTCCACGTAGCGCCGACCCAGTGCATAGAATGCTTGCTCATGTGGACAACTGGACATGTTGCAGCATAGTTGTGGTGCTTGTAATCACAGGCGCTTTCCTGTAGCCAGGCAGATGACAACCGCATCAAAACCGAATGAAACACCCAAAGAAACATACACAACGATGTTGGGCGTGTTCTGAGAGCCCAAAATTGAGTCGTCTCCCATTCAAACCCCTCTCCAAGCTTAGGAGAGAGGGTGGCACAAGGGCATTGACGAATGGGCACGATTGAACGCTCAGCTTAGATAAACCAGACGTCATTTCTCCTGATGAACCGTGCTGCGTGCATTACCGACTCCTCAAGACTGCTGAGCGTAGGGGGCACAGTTGCCTCCTTGGCACAGTGCACGTGAGATGTGGATAAAGGCATGAGGCTACACAAATACTGGAGTGCCTAGATACAGAAGTAGACTATCACACACACATGCTGACTTCACAAATTCTGGATCGGCATCCTTCGAGGAATGCTTCTTGATCCCGTGATCCGCTAGCTACGCCGCAGCTGCCACTGAGCCAGGCCCGAATTGAATAGGGGGTCCTTCACTACCTTGCTTCAGCTACAAGACGTCTACATTGACCTGATGGTCAAAAGAATCCTTCAGCTTCAGTATCAATCTTTTGCTCAAGTCAGCAGTAGCATAGCAGGACATTGCACATCTGCTTCAATCCAGCACGATGTGCGGGGACGAAAAACGGCAGAACTCGTCCGAGGTGAAGAGGCTCTGGAACTTAAGACCAGCCATCAGTACATGAACCTACAAGGACACAAATTGCATGACCTTGTCTCCCTGGCCTTTACACCAGCAAACGCCAAGCTAAATCGCGTGGAGCAGTCACTGATTCCAGAAAAAATCGAGATGCAGCACCCTGAGAGCCATCCAGCCCTTTTCTAGAATTGGGCGGTGTGCTCACCAACCGCTGCTGGCAGAGGTGTTCGCTGTGGCCAGACAAAGGGCAGCACACAGTTCTAGAGCCGTGTGGAGAGCGGCATCTGCCTGCTTTGCGCCTCAGGGCGTACTCCTGACTGCAGCAGCGGCCGGGTTAGATAAGGCTAGCCTTCTTTCATGACAACTCTGAAACGACAGCGGGTGCTTTCCTACTGCTTGGTGCGGATAAAACAGAACAGCACCTAACCTGACAAGTTGAGAATACATTCAGACAAGCTTGGCTCTGTCACTCCTGTAGCAACCAGATCATCTCTCTGGCATAAACAGGGTGCGGTGCAGCAAGTACGGTCAGGCTGATCAAACAGCACAAGGCACATGCAAAGACCAAGCAAAACTTGCTGCTTAGTGCTAGATCGCACAAAATCCTTCGAACAACTTTGCCCCAGCCGACCGCAAAAAACACGAGTCGCACATCTTCTGAGCGACAAGACCCGTTTTAGCAGTAACTTTCCTAGGCAGGCCTACCTGTCACAAAACAGCGCATGCCCTTGTTGTTGCAGGATCCCACTGCACTGCCCACGCTGTCTGGGATCTTGGAATGTTGACTGTCTAGTTGAACCCGTGGGCAGCCGTGAGCCTGGCTTATAACGCTGCTCTCGGAGCTTTGGCCGTATGAAAGCTCTTGTAGTAGGGCAGTTCCAAACAGCAACTCTGTTCAAGCTGAGTTCGGATTCGTGCCGCTTGCTGCTGACCGCGTACACTAGGCTACTGCTTGGTTATGTCCATGCGACTGTACCATGACTACTGCATCAGCAGCAAAATTCGACTGAACAAGCAAACTTTAGCACATACACTCACATCGGAGAGCGTGACAATGCTGTCAGGTCGGAGCGCAGAGACGAATCTGTCCTGCTATCGACTTTGCACATTGCTTAGAGCTTCAAATATTGCATGCCACAAAAATGGCTGCTGGCCTAGAGCGCTGCCCCATTGCACTTGATAATGTTGCTGGCCTGATTTGGCAGGACGGCTTTGTCCATCAGGTATGCTTGGACGTGCTTTCATCCAGCAAGTCTCCGGCCTTCATCGTGCGGGCCTGCCCAACTGGCGCATTCCGCAAACGCTCAGTGCTCTAGGTGCGGGGAGAAACAGGAAGCAATTTGGGCGTAATGGAAATTTCTGGAAACCACTTTTCCCAGCCTGTAACTGGAACTGTTGGTGACGGTAACAGAACCACCGCGGGCACGTAACCGAAATCACAATGGGAAGGAACTAAAACCGAAACCATAACAGGAGTCCGGGGCCAAAACCTCGCAAATGCGGGCAACCGACATGTTTTTTCGAAACTTTCTTGTATCTCGTTCTAAGTCCATCCACACTGCCTCGAGTGCACTACTATCACTTCAGCTTCTACTCAATCTCCTCCTAGTACCACCACCGCCGCCACCACTGCCGCTGCCGCTGCCGCTGCCGCTCCTCCTCCTCCTCCTCCTCCTGCTCCGCCTCCTACTACTACTACTACTACTACTGCCACCACTACTACTACTACTACTACTACTGGTTTGAGGCTGTTTATGATAGGAAGCCAGAAATGCGCCAATGCAATTCTCGAATAGCGATGACCGGATGCATGTAGATGGGGGACCGAAAATCGATCCCCTTCCAGCAAGAAAGTCCTAGGTCCCCGTTTGGAGACCCGGCACATTAGGGGAGGGAAGGAAGGTTGCCCCTGAACTAGCCAGGACTGGTGGAGAGGCCCAGACAGTGTGGATGGACTTTCACATGTTATAGTACCCCTTAAGTAGATAGGACATATGGTAACTTACTATGGTTTTGAGAATTCCATAGTCTATCAAGTTTAGGGATACTGTAGCTAGAAGTGTGTGCATTACCCCAAGAATGGAGAATAAAGTTGATGAGAGCATTAAAAAAGAAATGAAAGACTGGGACGATGTAGGGGTTTATAGGCTGATGGGCTTCTCAAACTTTGAGGTACTTTTTTCTCTCTGCGGAGTACCTATAGTCTCGAATGTTTTGGGGTCTATGTATCGGGGTACCAACACTCAGGAAAAGGGTTTCGGGGCATACAGTACTTATGTAAGGGCAATAATACTATTACAGAAGAACAGGTTCGGGGGGATATCAAGTTTGAACTCCGAAAGCTCAGGTTTGTTGGGCGTCTTAGTTTGGGGGAGAGTACCTAAAACTTTGACGCGCGTGCCCTAAGTATAGGTTCTGGGTTAGCTGGGGCCAGAATATGAAGTAACAAGTTTGGACGCATGCGCGGCCTTTCTGAATCCCAGGCTGGTTCACGTTACGCTGGTTCCTGTTATGGAACCTGCCCTGGTTCCCGCATTCCACCAGTGCTCTATCATGCCTATGCACAGCCCCCGCAGGCTGCATGGCTACGCACAAACTCATAGTGATCCAAGCAGAGATACGCAATTATCGAAGCGTTCACAAACCGGATCGTTAAACAGAACCCAACAACATCCAACTGTACTTTTTCAGCCAGGCCTTGCAGGCATTTCTTCGCGCCTCCCAGATAAGATGTGGCTTAGCCTGTTTTAAGCGACATCCGGAGATCAACATCATTGTGGCCTGGAGCCAGAGACGCCGCGCTGCAGCAGAAGCTACCTCTGTACCACCCCATGCATCCCAGGTTATGGTGAGATGGTATGCCAGGCAAAAATCATAACAACCGCGATACATACTTGAAATATAAGAACATGAACAGCAATAATAATCTAAAGGAAAAAGATGAACATGTGCGTGAATATGGTCGGCTCAGTCTCAGGCCTTCTTGTGCGTGGACATGGTCAAGTACTGCCGGTGCCATGGCCTTCAGCCATCTCAGTTTGGGTAGGCATGTTACAAAAACACTGGCAGTTTTCTAGAATGTCACATACTCTTGGGCTAGGGTATTGACTTGCCTATCAATCAGGCGTTTCCCTACCCAGCCCAGAGGAAGGGGCATCCAACCCTCAAGTAAGAATGACTGACAAAGGGAGAAAACACCTTTACTCTCAACTAGAAACGAACCCTGATCATCGAAAGGACTATGTCTCTCACCACTGACCCTCACCTGGGACCCAGGCAGGGCTTGCACTTTGCCTGCCCGAGCGAGCAAACTGACCTGATGCCGCCACAGACTTGTCAGAATCAAAGCTACTGGAGCTCAAACGCTAAGGAAGTGGCCTTGCTGTTCCTGCAGCGGAAACTACGGCGCACTCGCTTCCGACCTTTGTCAAGGCAGCACATCAACAGCAGACCTGTTGCAATCGGTCTTGCCCTGCAGACGAGCTCCGAGCTCACACGCCTGATAACTGGCGCAGCCGGCGGTTCGCTTTCGGGCTGATCGTCAATCAGCTCTGTCGCCTGGAAACACCAGGCCTAACTGCTGCAGCAAATTGCGCAGCCAGTCTCTTGAACACAAGAACCACTGTCACCCCTTCTCCCTCCAACGTATGTGAGGCTTGACGGGAGAAAGGTCTTCAGGGATACTTACTGCATTGAGTTCTCCCGGAGCCTGAGATTCAAGCGGGCATTTGCTGGAAGTCTCTTGGAATTCTATTCGGGGACTTTTCTTCTGCATTACTGGCCCTCAATGGCCTCTACACCCCTCAAGCCTCTAGCTCTTGGCCTCAAAGCTGGAGGCTTGACTGAAAGCCCTGCTCATTTAGATAGAAGCTTGGCCCCAAATCTATAGCCGCTTGAAAGCACCGACAGCTTCAATGCGCAAAAAGTCCGGCACTACTTCATCTGTTCATCTGGTCTAGGCATCACGCACTGCCATCCTGGACCCCAACGCGCGCTTCGGTCCTCGGCTGCATGACTGCAGCATGTTAGGATAAGTTGGACTCATGCTTGCAGGAAGAATCATTGTGTAATTTGGAGGCATCTCAGAGTCTGGCAAGTTGGAGTTTTCCTTCTCCATACCTGGAGCAGGCGAAAGCTTGTGGGCACCGTCACTTGCTGGGAGGATGTGTCCAATTTCCAGAAGGTTTTGCACAAAAGCAGCTGAATTGGGCCTTCATCCTCAACCTCAGCGCTTCAAATAGCCGTGCTCACCGAGACCACGATGCATGAAGAGGCCCAGGCAGTGTCAGTAGAAACAACCTCCACTGTCCCCTGCACCTTGGCAGAATCAGACTTGACTTGCATAAGGAGCGAACTCATAAGCAGAATCTGGGGCTGCGTGCAGCTGCGAAGGATCCGCCTAATGCGGATGTGTCAGCAGCTCGTGCTTCCAGCTGCAATCCTGGATGCGTTGGAGCTGGAGATGTCGCGTTTGATGGCTAAGGCCAAGACCCCAAGCTTCTGTATAACTGTAGCAGGCATCGACCTGGTGACGCCGGGAACTCGAAGGCGACGGAAGCAATCAGAAGCTGCACAACTGCTTTCTGTACGTTCACTCTGCTTGGAGTCGGGCCCAGCTCGGATGGCCAGCAAGACCTTCAGGCAGAAGACCCTAAACTAAACCCTTCGAAAGTATCACAAAGCACCCGTTTGAGCACCAGACCCTCGAACACTTGTGAGCACAAGTCAAGTTCCTGCGCAAGCTGGTCAACCTCAAGATGAATGAAGAAGCCAAAGGTTCATCTCAAATGTGACTGTATCTTCTATTGATTTTAAGATCGAGACTCCCGGCTGCTCCAAGAACTTCAGGCACTTTACGCAAGCCAGCTCCACGTCCTTTGAAGATTGAAGAAGGGCAGGTCTGGATAGCTGCGCATTGTCCCCCCTCTGCCCCTGTAGCTGTGCTAGGCCGATCCTGGGCTGCCATCATCGCTGCCACTCGCCTCAGCTAACGCGCGGAGTGAGCACCCAAAAAGATCACGGTTCTGCTATTACTGCTCTGCCTTTTTGACTCTCTCCGCGACCAAGTGGCTCTTGCCACCCATCGCCAATCGAGATGAGGCTGCTTGGGCCCTTCTTCCCGGCAGCATCAAACCTTAGACCGAAGAAGGAGAAGCCCTCCAGCTTTCAACGCCACAGCAGCAAGTCACAGCAGCAAGTCACAGCAAGTCCTTCTGAGACCCTGGCGTGAAGCAGTCCACGATGCGGCGGAAGCACAAGACCTGCCAGTCGGGCGGAGCTGACCCAAGCACTGAATCCCTGTCCTTCCCTGTCCTTCCCTAGCCTGGATTTGACAATTATGAATGGCCTAGATCTGCCTCTAAACAAGATGCGCAAAGGCTCCATCCATGCTACCTGCCTTCCAGCGGTACGGCTCCTGGACGCCGAGGGGCTCAAAGATTGAGCGGGCGCTGACCACCGGGATGTCTTCCAGCTCACCTTGAGCTTTGCTCTGCTGTCAGCTTGCTGCTCCAGCTGATTGGAAGCCAGTTCTCTTCTTGCATTTGTTTTGAATAGCGGACGCGTGCTGACTGCCTGGGCTCTGGCTCAAAAGGGCAGGCATGAAACGCACTGCCGTTTCGTGCACCCAGCCAAAGCCCGAGTTTGTGATGATGATCACCTGGTCGTGGTCTCAAGCATGGAAACAAGGAACATCACATGCGTTGCGCTTGCAAGTAACTCACCGAACAAGACGGTTTTCAAGAGGTGCTTAGCCTGAACCTCGCTATGAAGCTTAAAGCGCACCATTTTCGAGTTCAGTCTTCATAGAAACGCAAGGATGTCTTCAAAGCTGGCACGCGTAGGCATGCTACAGCCCTGAGAATTACGAGCTGAATTAGCTTGTGAGTATGCCTGTCGATGCCGCATCGTAGGCGGCATTGATGCAGCGAGGAGGCATGCTGGCAAGGGCATTGCGTCCTCCGATGCGCTCTTCATGTCCTTGATCAATCTGAGGATATCGGCGATATTGGCCTGCATCTTCCCTGAATGAGCGCGCGCCTCCTTGATGTAACTGGCCACATCAGCCATTCGGTCTCCCTTCTCGGCAAGGATAGCACCAGCGTTTGCCAGCTCATCAGCGGAATGCCTCACCGTCCTCAAGCTTCGTCCCAGGTTGTCCAGCAAGCTGCTAGCCCTGTCCACGCGCTCTGTTGGGTCCGTGGGGATGTTCTGACCGAGATCCGTGTGGCTAAGGTCTGGCGGCTTGGCCACAAAGCTTGAGAGCGGAGTCGCAAACAAGCCCCTCATGGCAGGCCACAGCCAACTCTACCAAGACAAACCATAAACATCCATAAACCGCACTTCGCAATTTAGCGTGCATCCTCCTTAGACTCTAGAACAGTCGACGTGCAACTCTGCATGGACCACCTTGTCCACTCATTGAGCCAGACAGCACTGGCAAGTGGCAAAATGATGCATGTCAACGAAAACAACAAAGGGAGCGCTTGCTGATACAAAACAGCCTGTGATAGAAACAAATTTCCTTCTACTGGTGGAGAATCCAACAAGAATATGAAGTAGAAAATCTTTGCCAGACAATCCCCGTCGGCGCACCCGGCCGAACTGCTTGGCCTCTGCAGGCCGGAGCTCAAAGCATGCAGGGCATGGACTAAGGAAAAGTCGGGATTTTCTACTCCTCCTCAATCCGCGCCCGCCTTCTGCAAGGCTTGAAGAGCCGCAACCCCACATGCCTCCAGGTAGGAGTCAAAGTCCTGGCCCGGAAGCTTTGCCTACGCAGCCTGACCCCTAGCAGCCCTAGCAAACTGGGAAAAAATGTGGAAAATGCGTGTGCGAATTCAAAGACTCGCCGGCCGCACCCAGTCACTGAGCAGCGACGAGGCCCGGGCACCACTGGTGGCTGCTTCGCCGCAATTCCCAGGCGCCGGCCTCAGCCACTCCTCCCCCATATCCTCGCCGCTGCTTGTGGAGATATCACATCTACAAAAATGCTGAGGATGTTACGCAATGCGCTTGGCTGCGACCAAGGCAGCCGTGGGAAGTATGGTATCATCCTCAAGTCGACCAGACAAACATGAGATATTTTGAAATTCAGGTGAAGAGGCCACACAAAGGCAGCTGCCCAGTCAAATACCACCAAGGAAGAAGGGACACCGCTATCCTGCACATACTTAACCGGACGCCGCTGACTCAATCACGTGAAGTGTTGCACCGCCAGGGGGCCTTGTTGTGAACCCAAGGTCGTGCAACAACAGCCTCAAACCAAAGTGTCAAATCCACACTACCCTATCTGCGCACTACAGCTCGCACTCATAAAACCCCATTGCCCACATATGCCCACATGCACACTGAAGCGCACAGGCGGTTGCCAAGCCCTATTTTCCCTTTCCGCTTCTTTTCTGAGATGCAAGCCTTGACCTCAGGCCACAAAGAAGCACAGCACAGGGTATACCTCAGCCCTGCCTGGCAATGCAATGCCAAGTGTCCTGCAGCTTCCCAAAGCTCTTCTCCTTGAGGAGGCTTGATCGCCTGAGCGAGCATCAGGCGCAGGGGCACCATGACCACCATTGTCCCATCCAGTTCGCTAGATCTGGCACCTGAGTCAACGGGACGGTGGGTGCGCCAGCATTAGGAGCTGCTGGTTCCGGCACTCCTGCATGGGTCAATTAGCACGGTGAATGATGACTTTCAGGACGACAACGGGCGAACGGGTCCTACAGGCAAAATCTCAGGAGGTGGGCATGCTGCCTCGGTGAGCAGGGGACACATTTGGCAGACCGCCAAAAAAAGGGCCTCTAACACCCAGAGAGCCAGACCACCGTTGCCATTTTGCTCGCGCGTGCTCCTCGGGTTGGAGAAATTGACTGACTCTCTTTGCCTGGAAGTCTCCATGTACTTGCGCAACTGAGGGTGCAGCGTGGAATCTGCAAGTGCTTGCAGCAGCAGGCTTCTTCAGGGCCTCTGGCGTGGCGGAACAATACGCGTTCACAGAATGCCGAGTTCCAGCAAAAGCTGTGTGTGCCTGGTGGTCAGCCCCCCTGCATCCAGACTCAACGTATTCGGCGTCACTGGGATCCACGCAATACGAGCAGTATGTCCAAGGAGCGGATGGGTTTCCTCGGAAAAGATTGCAAATGAAGAGGCCTCTGTGCCTTCTAAATCCTGCTGCAAAAGCAGGCTTCGCAAACACCTGGTGCACTTGCATGCAGCAAATGCAGCAAAGCATCTGGCTTGGAGCCCCAGGCTCGCTGCGCCGGGGCTGCTACCAGAAGTACAAATCAACGTGAACGTGTTTTTGAGCCTATCCAAGAGGAAGAAAACGTTGCGGGCTGACAGCTTGCAGCGAGGCTCTCACTCAAACTGATACAAGTACCATCAAGTACCGGTAGTACAGTGGCACTGCCTTTCCTTGCCACATCCCTTCACCACCTTGTGAGGAATTGACATCCTGACACTGCGACGTGCTGCGACGGCTGGAGGACGCACTGGCCGTCGTCGGCCGCAAATCTGAAGCTACTGAAAAGACGTAGCACCCCAGGCAAAGCGAACCATGCTGTGCATGGAGTCAATTAAACCGGAGGAAGCTCTGAGCATTCTTTTTTGGGCTTAGTCCTGAAGTTCTTCTTGGCCTAAATGCTCACAGCTTACCCTTGCCCTGCTTTCACTTGGTGAGTTTGGGCTCACAAAGAGTTGAATAACTCCTGGGCAGGCCCAGGGCAAGCTTCCCGATGCAAGCATGGCGGCAAAGCAAGCGAAGGCGTCCTGAAAAAGAAGCCAGGCACTGCCAGCACAGAAGATGACATAGATCCCAGGAGTCATAAACCTCCGGTGCATGGAGACAACCACTACTACAGTTGAATGTGAGATCATTCGCCCGCTCTTCTGCTTTAGCAGCTCGAGGCCATGACAGAGATGATGACAAGTTCATTGCGTCTTGCACCTCAAGCCCCGTGACGAGGAGGGTGTTTGGACTGAACTGCTGCCTTTCAACCTGAAGCTCCACTGAGTGACCGGCCATGCCATGCGGACTGCAGCAGCCTTTTCTCCATGCGCTATATGCTGTTTGTGGAGCATCTGCTGCATGCTGGCTGAGGCTGCAGACATTTTGCCATCGAAAGTCCTCCGAGTGCAACACCTGGGCACGAGCATGCAACACTTTCGACAGTAGCCCCTAGGGAGAGTGAACCGACTGCCGGCGCACAGAAAGCAAGCAAGTGAGGTTGCCGTGAGCGGTGCGCCAACCTTGGACAACAAACTCATTCAAACTGATCGTAACTAATCCTTCTCAAAGGAGCGCATCCAGTGCAGCAGCTGGGGCACATGGCCAGAAGTTGACAAGCTGGGCACAGGCAAGAGCCAAGATCGGCAGCCCCACCTTGTCAGGAACTTCTGAGACTCAGCGAAGCTTAGCAAATCATGAAACCTGCAAGCCGATGGAGGCCACGCGCCACCAGGTTGCTGCTGCCCAGGAGGAGGCGGCCTAAGCGCAATGAAGAGGCTGCGTGGGCTCTGTGGGCTTTGGGGATGGTGCATTCTTGAGGACATCGCCCAATTGCCCAAAGCCAAGCCGATCCAAACTTCGAGCACCTGCGACGTCTTCCAAGGTTGCGTCTCGGGTAATAGCTCAGTACAATTGCTGTTTGCCCTGCCTCAGGCCCAGAACTCTTTGAAGCTGGTTGAGCCTTGCAAAAAAAATTAGCCGTGCTGCTCTCTATATCTCCTCCCTCCAGGAACAGGGCTTCTGGACACTCAGTACACAGCACCACTTGCAAGAGCTTTCGAGCTGCGGGCACCAAAGAAGCTCGTCAGCAGCTTGTGGCGAACACATGCCATGACGACGGCCGCAGTCACCTGGCCAAGCACACAAAAAAATACAGCTTCGAGTCACTCGACCCTGCGTGTCCTGGAAGCCACGTCCAGGCTTGAATCCCAAAGTCGGTCCCAGCATTTGCCAGCACAACGTATCTTCTTCTCTACTTTTGTAGGGGCTTCGTTCCAAATGGCCGCGTCGAGCTTGGATGAGCTTGGGGGGAAAAAGCAATTCCGCTCTCGCTCGCACTTGAAACATCTGAATGTCAGAAGATGCGTGGCGCACCACATGAGCCAAGACAGCAGCCCATCTGTATGAGAGCGGTCCTGCCAAGCTCGTCATGATTCACAGCATGACCCGTTGTCACCAAACACGGAGCAAGCAGGATTTCACTCCGAGCGTCCATACGTGCCCCAGTTCTCAAAGAGAAAGACCTTGATGCATGCTGAGATCTGAAACATGCTCAAAAACCGAAGCCTTGCATCCAGGTGGCCGGAGCTAGCTGAGCGAGGGCAGCTGAAAGGCCCAAAGCCTGGTGGAAGCTGTCAAGGTATTCATAGGACGTCGAAAGTTGAAAGGCACGCTCACGCAAGACGCAAGGCCTCCTCTAAGCTCAGTTGAAGCGTGCTGCCTAAAATACTCCTCTCCATGCACACCTGGCATAGCGATCACGCCACATGAACACCGAGGACAAAACGGTGACAATGAGGTACCAGAAAACAGCTGCTCCACTTTACTCAAAGAGATGCGAGTAGCAGCCAGTTGACTGGTATTGCAGGATCTCTTGAGAGAATGGGATCTCCTCCATCTTCGGTGCGCTTTTAAGTCAATGGCAGCCTAAGCCTCAAATTCGAAAATAGAGATCAACATGCTCCATCCCGCTTCATAAGCAATGCTAGAGAGACAATGCCATGCTTCCAGTCCCCGCGAGAGGTCTCCAACATGCTCTGCGTCTGAACCTGGCATGTTTTGGAGGTGATTCATGTTTTGCTTGCGTCTTTGTCTAGAGCTGGCTCAAACCATCCAGTTTAGTGTTCAGGGTGACGCGCCCAGTTATCAAATATGAAATCTTGGGTTCGTGTAGAACAAATAGCCTCAAGTAACCGTGATCTGCGCAAATACCCGGAAAAAGTGCCAATCATGCCCAACATGGCCATGTCTTCCGCATGCCGCCAAAGATGCAGTGACGTCCCAGTCACCACAGCCTCGGCTGCTAATCAATCTGAGGGAAGACTTCCTTCAACATTGCCAGACAAGGTCGCTGCTGTTAAGACCGCTGGTGCGACAGCTTCTCCCTGTAGGCGCTGCGCAAGTCCAAGCAGCCTTCGATACTTCATGCATGAATACACTGAAGAGATCTGAAGAGTTAGTCAGCCATGCAAACATCTGGGCACCCTGCAAGTGCCGTAGTGCGTAGACCACGAAAAAGCACACCGCAAGCATGAGCAAAAACCTCACTGAGCCAACTAGCATGCAAGCTGCAAGACCAAATTCATTCGCTGCTACTTGCAAACGCCAACCTTCCTCCTGCCAACTACGTCCCTTTTTCACGCCTTGCCCGTTTCTGGTAATGCCTTCTCACGCCATCGGAATGCGCTGCGTGCCACTGGAGAGTAGGCCCATGAGGAAAGGTCAGCCACACGGGCAGGAAGTGACGGCTGCCTGGATAAGTAGGATGGAGGGATCACAGAGCTCAAGTACTGTGCTTGCCGGACCAGCTCATCCGTGCCAAGAAGAGCGGCTGTAGCCATGTCTGCAAAGGAACTAGCAGCCGCCACCATGGCTCTTAGAGCCGCATCCAAATCACCACCTGCTGCAATAAGACCCAATCGGTCTGCAGAAAAGACTTCGGCCCTAGCTTTGGCTGCCCATAAACCCAAGCCCCAACTGCTCAGTCGCAAACACCGTCGGATGTGGCGCTCCTCCTGGGGAGGCAAGGAGAAAATCTCAGCTAACAGCCGTGGTGTCACGGACCCAGCCACCGCGGCTCCCAAGGCCCAGGCACCTCCTGGCGCCTTTAGCCTTGAGCAAACTGCAGCAACAGCGAACAGACCGTCCTCTCCATGCTGTGGCAGCACACGACGTCCAGGGCCCCACATGTTATCCACATCCAGGTCAGCAAGCCCAGGCCAACGGCCCGACCGCAGACCCCTGTAGACATCGCACATGTCAGCCATCGCATCTATGGCTCGACGGAACTGCACATGTCGTTGGATCTCATCAGGGCTCTTTTTGGGCTGAGGACGCTCCAGCGGGCGCAGCCCGAGGACATGCAGTGGAAGCAGAAACATTTTGCGAATGAAGTGCTTGAGTGTCCATGCAGCCACCACATCTCCATGGTGGAGCCAAGAGCGGCCTATCTCACGGCCAACCACGAAGCGCAGCCCTGCGTCAGGGAGCTGTCCGACCAGAGCATCCGTGACAACGAGCACGCGGCGTCGCCCGAATCGGGACGGCAAGATCGTCGCATGCGGGCGGCTGCTGTGAACCAAGAGTGACTCCGGGCAGGGCTTCCGAACTTGGAATAGATTCTGCATGGTTCGGCAGCTTTGCTGGGAAGCCCGGTCCAATGCCTTCGTCACATCAGCAATCAATAGGTACGATGCCAAGATTCTGCGAAAGTGCTACGGAGCATCTGAACTACTGTCATACCTGGCTCTGCTTCCAACGTGCAAAATGCCGGAATGCCCACAGCCTCATGCAAGTTCAAAGTCCTCCCTGCTTCAAGGCTTTGCTCAGCCGCCGCCATGCCAGACTGCAGCCGCAATTGTAGTCGCACTGGCCAGAACACAACAGAGCCTCGCGACAGCAAGGTTGAAGATGCGTGCAAGCATGTGGAAGCAGGAATGACGTCTTGCTGCTGCTACGGGGCTCAAGAAGAAGGCCACAGGCTCCACAAGCCGCCATAGGGGAAGCAGCAAGAAGTCACCGCCGCGGTCAAGGGGGTGCTGAACCTGCAAAAGGCATTGCACAAGGCTGCTTATCGAATGTGACACACGCCCTGCAGGCCTCACACATGTCTAGAAAGCACGACACATGTATCAACGCTGCCAGAAGCCTGAGCTAGTTCAGCTCAGTCTCCATGTCATTGTTCGCAAAGCATGCGAAAATCTGAGGCTGTGGCATGGGGATGATCAATTGTGGCCATCGCCGCCTGTATCCAGATGTCAGCACGTTCTGGCGCCTTTTTCCTTAGGATATGCTTGCAGAGGCCACAAAGTCACAACTCCATCACAACGACCACAGGCCAAGGTACTGGAAAGACTTTGGTCCTCACGCAGGCACCCAGCCGAGCCGAGCCAAGTCTCCATGGCATTTAGGGGCTGTGGGCGATTGGCTTCTGCGGTTGGAAGTAATCTTGTCGCTTCCAGCCAAGAGCGCAAGATCGTTCTACTGCAGCGATCATCTTCAACATCCTCATGGGTGACACAGGCTCTGAGATCCACGCCACTTTGGAAAGACTCCAGTAGCCTCATCGAGAGCGGGCCTGGATGCTCTCTGCGTGCCCCTGGTGTCCCCTGATATCTCTCTTGTCCGCGCACAGCGCAAAAATCAGACAATGTCGCCTTGTGATCTGGTCGCGCATTGCAGCACCTCCCACACATCTTTGCAAGGACTCTCTTGGCATTTGGGTTTCCCACCCAGTGAGAAAGATCTCCTTAAACAGCTGGTGCACATGTATAACAGGCTGAAGCATGTTCACCAGCCAGCGCAAAAACTTTAATCTTGCAGCATCCCGAATAACTCATGCTTGCTGCTAGTCAAAAAACCGTCACACAGTCAACCTGCAAGTTGGCACTCCGTTTTCGAGAACGCATCCTTTCCAGCAGCTCTGGTATATATGCCGCATGCCTTCTTTTGGCTTCTTGATGAATTTGGATTTCATTGAACCTTCATGCGAAGGGGAAAGTCGGTTGCGCGCGGGGTATCCAGGTGAAACAAATGGTCTGCACCACGTATTCCGGGGAAGCATCCCTGCAGAAATGCCTGTATGAGCTCCATCTACACCACTTTGCTTGACTGCTCCAGAAGACAGTCACACCGGAGTCGTTCTGCAAGGGCCTCCATATATCCTAACGGGTCCAGGGCTGCTGCCCTGAAGCCTATCGCTCGCTGTCTCACAGCTTCGCTTCATCAAGCGCACTGCCATCAAATGTTACTTAGGGAAACAGAAGTTTTCAGGCATAGTGAACCACTTTCCGCGAGACAGCGAAAGCAAAACTGGACCCCAGGCCCCATGCCTTTTGCGCAATGGAGATGGAGGCTCACGCAAGAATTATGCAGGTGCCCCTCCTTCACTGACCTCAGCGTAGTTTAACAAGTGCTGAACACTAGCCTTTCTTGATCCCTTGAACAGAGAATGCTCAAAGCCTCTGCTTGTGTGTTGTTCATGACACGGGGGAAGTATGCTGATGATGCAAAGCTGGGGTTGTAGCTGTTGGTGCTGCTGCAAAGGTGGATGTTGCTGCTGCTGCTGCTGCTGCTGCCAAATGCGCAAGCTGCTACTGCTCCAACTAAGTACTGCGGCCACCGAAGCTAGCATTGCGAAAGCGTGTCAGATGCTCAGGCCATTCTACAGCATTAACAAACATGAATCTTTATCTTCCGCCCTTCTTGACAGCAGGGCACCGGAGACGGATCCCCCGCATCATCGTATCCAGCGGTCTCCGACTCTTCTGCCCTGGTAGGGCGGTCATCTTCTGCAAGAAGCGCATAGATCTCCGCCTGTCACACTTTCAAGCCACAAGTACTGTGCAGCTTTGCCTCACCAGTTTCGTGGAATGCTAGATGCATGTAGATAGCAGCCAGCAGGTTCAAAAGGCCAAGGCGCCATAACCTCATCGGGAGGATTCTCCTTGTTTTTGATGGCCAAGGATATGGCCTCCTTGAAGACACGAACTACATTCGTCCCATCAGCTGAGGAAACCTAGGCAGGCAAGAAGCACAAATGCATGTGTTCCGTGCTCCCACCCTCATGCACTAGGCCTCCCCGCGCAATCTCACATCTCACAGGGTGCACAGCTGCAACATGACATGAAACGCCGAGCTGCAAAGTAGAAGGGAAGCTGGTGGGTGACTGGGAAGTTGAACCTCTTCTTTGCCATGCTAGGCTCCACGTCGATCTTATTGGCTACGCAGACCACAGGGATGTCTGGACCTCGTGTTTGCAGCTTGCATCTGAAAGGCAAGACTTCATGTGGGCTTGCATCTTTGCAGTTGTATGCTCCAGGCAGTAATTGCGAATTTCCTTGTACCACCTCGAGCCAACAAGACAACGCAAATCCTCCAGCCACAAGACTGCAAATGAATGTCGACTCTACCAGGGCTCCACACGTCTCCAAATTCTTGTAGGTGATCTTCCGAGTGACGTCGAAGGCTAGAATGCAGGCGTTTGCCTGAACTACAGAGAAAGCTCTCACTCCGACAAGAGTAGGAGGTGCAAGAATTCAAACTGCTGAACGACGGGGAAAGGCACCTGGAAATAGTACGAAGCATGCAACTTGTCAAACTGTTCCTGACCAGCAGTGTCCCAGAAGTCTATGGTCCATCTTCTGCCATCCTCACAGCACACAATTTGGACTGGAAAGCTACGCAGCTTCAGCTCTGACAGGTTCTAGAACTGGGGAGCATCTGATCAAATGGCAGCCGCCTAGGAGAAAGAGTCCTCAGCGGTATGGTGGTGTCGGAAGAGTGTCAAGGCGAAGGTTGACAGCGTTCGCGGATTGTAGTCGTCCTGAGCTTGCAACCCTTCTCAGCACACAAGCCCCGTGAAAGCAATTGAGGCGGGCATCGAGAAGAAACCGCTCCACCATTTTAGACTTGCCAACAGCAGAGTCTCCACAAAGAATGATCTTGAGGTCCTTGGCTGTGGAAGAGGTTCAAATCTGGACTTTTCTCTGACAGCTCTACCTCATGGATTCCAGTGGTGTGGCTGCTCATGCCTTCCGCGGCTCTGCTGGTGCGTGGTCATCTTCCGCCAACGGCCCCGCAGGCTCAGGCTCTTCTGCCATGGCTGCAGGGCCGGGGTAGGAAGTTGCGGATGAGGCGTAGATGCTATGGCTGGGGTCGCTGAAGAAGTGGTGCTGGTACGTGACGAGATAACTCAGGCAAAGGCCATAGACGCGTACAGCAGGTCATATCAAGCGAACCGTGATGCACATTCACATGACTCCTGAGCTGATCCCAACGCAAAGGTTTGGCTGCGGGACCACAGTTCCTGTGTCAAAAAGTGACAGTCAGCCAAGTTGGAAACTAGCCTGTGCAATTCAATGTCCATTCGTTAGCATGCCAGGTATGTGCTTGTTTCTCAGTACCCGGTCTAGTCGATGGACCTACCATCAGAACCCACAAGCACCTGGGCTCTGTTTGTCATCTGCCGCTGGCACAGCCTTTGGCCTCACAGTCAGCAAACGACTCTTACACCCTCAGCTCAATCCTGAAGTGGGGGAAGGTTCATCAGATTGGAAGCTCAGCTGTGGACGCCCAAAGTGGCGCAGGCTGCCCTGACACCAAAGCACCCGGCCTGTCTCGAAGATAGCACCACAAGGCATGGCACTGCACAGACATCAGCTACACGGAGATGACCGCTGCAAAAGGGATTTTTACATCTGCTTCAACAGGCAGGCGCTATCATCACGTTTTGGATCTGTCGCGAGCCACCCGAGCTCAGCACCTGGTTCTGAATCCCTGGCCAAATCATAAATGAGCATGGTTCCCACCTTCTAGAATTCTAGAAACATGCACATGGCCGAGCCATCTCAAGCTGAAACCTCATACATAGCTTGAGGGAAGGTGGCAAATGCCTGCCTGCACAACTGATCTGCCCCAAACTGCTTGTGCGACAGAAATGAGATACCGTGCAAGCCGAACATTGATGCCGCAGCATCTGGAACAAATGAAAACCAAGTCTGCAGTTGAGCTGCACTTCAGCTGGTTGCGAACTCCTGTTTGTTGCTTCACGTGTGTCCATACTAGCCTCTAAAGGGACACCCTGTTGCCCCTCATCCTTCCGCCCCCCCCCCCCCAGGGCACCAAGCCTGACCGCTGCTTCTTTGGCGCCGGCGCATACTTGTATTGCCGGGCCGAGGTGGACGCAGTGGACGGCACACGGCGTTTACAGTTAGTCGGATTTCTCCTTGTGGCCTAGCACGTGCATAACGTACTTTGCCGTGATGTCCAGATGTCGCGCAAATATGGTAAAAAGACCGCAACATTCGAACGAAAGTTGGTTTAGAGGAAGACGTAATTCCAGACCTGCGTGGAACCGTTATTATAAGCAAGCAAAGCGTTCCAAGTGAACAAAAACGAGTAAAAAAATCGAGTGAAGATTAATTTATTTCAGCAAGAACCATCCGTAGAATGCACAGCACATGGACATCCAACTTCATTGAGCTGTCAGTGCTGCCTGACGTCCCACGTCGTCAGCCTTGACCTTGAACTGCAAACAAAGAAGGTTGCTCACAGGAATTGACCAAATAGAGCCAACAGTAGAATGAATCGGCAGATTTCCTACACACAACTCGAGCTGACTCAGAGGATGCACGACATCTACGTCCACTTGATTCAAAATCTCTAGCACTCTCGCGGTTCCTGCTTCTCAGACTGATCGCCACACTAGTCCTGGGCTATGCTCTCTGACTGCAAAGGGGCTTGCCCTTCTGACTCGGATGCAGAGGCAATCTCCCCCTCTTCGCCTGCATGATGCATTTTTTTCTAGCGATGCGGCTATGCCAATGTGACTAGTGTGGATGTTGCACAACATTTCAGTGCAAGACCATGAGCTGCGCACGTTCTTTCCTGGGGCGGCCCTTGCCACCTGCGAAGTTCTCGTGCCGCATTCTTTGCAGCGCCTCGCAGATCTCTATAATTTTACTTGCCGATACCTTGCACATCTTGCATGTTCTTTTGGTTGGCTCGCCCTTTCTGCTGCTGCTCCGTCCCCTGTCCATACCAAACTGTCCTGAGTTCGCTTGTTCCTGGGTTTCATTGTCAGCTTGCTTACTTGCATTCTTGCAGTCCGTCTGTTCCTCCTCCTCCGCCTCCTCGCATTCCCCTTCTTCTTCTTCTCCTCTTCTTCTGCTGCTGCCTCCGCCTGTGTTGGCTTCCTCCTCTGTTTTTACTCAGTAATTCATCAATTATTTCTGCTGTGCGTGGTTCTTCCTTTCAATGCACGGCACAGCTCTGCTTGAAAGATTGCGGCGTTTGACTCGGCCATCTGATCTTGGTCTTGGCTTGCGTAATGCCATTGATGACGCCGCATCTTGAAGACCACGCTCTAACATTTGCTTTGACTTAGCTCTTGATCCTCACGACATCTCAAGCCTCTGCTCACCCAAGAGGGGCTGCTGTACAAGGAGATCTGGCAACAGCCTCTCCACGGAGCTCCTTCAAATGCTGTCTACGATCTTCATCCGGATATCTTTTACCCAACAAACCTTTTGACGTGAGGTGCTCTTCACTCACACACTTGCTGCGCTTGAATGCTGCACGGTTAATGGATTTCCTGGAGGTGTGCAAAAAAATCCAATACCTTTGCAACATGTTGTCATGCTGAACAGACACCACTGGACCGTTACAGATCCCAGGCTGAATCAAGAAACGTGGTATATAACGCTTCGGATGGCCTCTCGAGTCTTTTGCTCAGTGTCCTTGGCACCGACTGGCACAGGAAATGAAAAACTCTTTTAAGAGATCGTTGAAGCAGCTTACCGAGGCCTGCACCATCTGCCATCTTGACAGCTTGCTACCATGAAAGCACCTGGGCAGATTTGGATGGGAACTCTCTTTCGCTGATGCGGAACTTGAGCGTTTGACACACTTTCTTCAGACTTAAGGATGCGGCGGAGCTGAGGACGACGAGCTGTTGGTCAGAAGATCTTGCGTGTCCAGGAGAGGCATGAGGAGCCTTGCAACTTGCCAGTGTCCCTCTATCATGATTGCAAGGAAGGAAGGCTTGGAACCAGGCGGCTGTTTGTCGCCAGCCTTTCTGAAATCATGTGGTGAACACACACATTCAAGCTTGATTTCACTCCACCTGGCTTTTCTTTGGTGAAGCCGCTGCCCCTCCTGAAAGGGGCAGAGCAAACTGCAAACACAGAGGTACGTGCATCTAGCTGTGATGCAGGCTGATCCTCCTGGGTTCGACCTGGCCCAAGGGCTGAATTAGCTGGCACTTGCTCGACAGAAATTACGGGTCAACACCGTCCAGCCCTCGTCATTGCGATAGATTAGCAACTCGAACTGGCTCATGAAACCCACGGACCTGCAAGCAGGCACCTTCGGCATTAGCGGGCTGGAGCCTGCGCAGGCAAGCATGGTAAGAGCTGTCACGACTGCGAAGGCATGAAGATATAACAAGCAAAGCACGAACGGCAGTTCAGCTTTTCGAGGTCAAGGACTGCTTTCGAAGAGTTTGGAATAGTGCGGACACGATAGGCGAGAACACGACCGCCCACCTGCAGCTCTCAGCTCCAGCTTTGGCTCCTGCAAGTCAGCAGCACGCTCCAGCCTCCACAAGACAGCTTTGTTCTATAGATGAAGCTGATAGAAGACCCAAGGCCTGCGGGAAGGAGAACAGGGCGACAGAAAGGGATGCCTGAACTTTCCGGATGCATGCGTTCTTTTCCTCAGGGGGCTTTTTGCATACTTGGGTTCCAGCCCAGGGGAAGCATCTGGGGAATCTGTGGAGTCAGTGAGAGGCCCATGGCCGACCTCCGAAAGGCACGTGCGATTCACAAGCTCATGTGCAAGGATGCAAAAACACCCTTGTGTTTTCCCGCCTCTCTTGGGCTCATGATCTGAGGAGCTACGTGTGGCGATGCCATGGGTCCACGCGCTGGACCCAAGGCCGTTCCGTGCTCAGCTTCAGGTGATCTCCGGGCAGAAGCCTCCAACAGCTCACAATCACAACCCAACAAGTCACTGGGGCTGCATCCAGAGGACCTCCTGCGTTGGCCGTGGCGAGCTCCTCGGCTGGCAAACATCACCATCCAACTCGCATGTCCATGCGCACATCTTTTATCCCATCTTCAATCAAGGGCTCTTTGCCGGAAGGCTTGGTGACTCTCCCCTGCCCTTGCCAGTAAGGCATTCCAAGTACTGGATGCGCTCCTGTCAGCCAACAATCCTGATCTTTGAAGATTCCTGCTTTAGCTGCTTCAGCGCAGCCTGCTGATCTCGAAGCAGCTGAACTGCCGTCTTCAGAACAGCCAGGTCCTCCCTGACCTGCGAGAGCCAGCATAGCATGAAGAATTCGGAATGGCCACCAGCCTGAAAGCTGCTGAGGGGCAAGAAAGGCTGACCTCTAGTGCTGCTGTGTGGGGCACACATGATGCAGAGAACTTTTGGAAAGTTTCATGAGAGCGGAGCTGCACTCTTGGCATGGAACAAGATCACCCGTATGCCAAGCAGAGCCCTGAGGGACCTGAAAAGTGCCCTAAGCTTGTTGGCGTGGGGGGAGCGGCTTCATCAACTAAGGACCCTTCGTTCAAGGAGCCACAGGAAGGACATGCGACCGGGATGCGCTTCAAAGCAGACTGCTGCCTCACACAGCTTTTGCATAGCTTGCACCCCTGCCCGTCGCTCTGCCTGCCTAGCAATTCGTTCCAGGGCTGCATTTGCGCGACTCTGCAGTAGTGTGGTGTCCTCCAAGGCCACAGCCGAACATGCCTGTGTTGCTGAGCTCTTTGGCTCGGAAGATCTGAGTTCTTGGCAGCCAGCGCTCTTTCCAGTTGTGCCAGCTGCGCACAGCCAATGCTGCTTTTGCCTCGCCCCTGTTTGCAATGTACGCAATATGTGAAATCCTGTGCCTTGAACTGTCTTTCTGAGCCAAGGAACCTGGACAGGCAGCTGCAGGTCAGGCCGGCTGCTCGCAGAAGACCTGAACACACAGAGAAAGCCTGCAGACGAAGGCTACAAGTGCTGAGCGCACTCTTAAAAGAGCACGTATTGCATTTCCCTACGGCCTTGCATGTGAGCTCATTTTCTGCCTGCATCCTGGGTCCTTCCACTAGTGGAAGGTCACCATTTCAATCGGCAGGTGTCCAACATCCGCAAAGCGAGCCAAACTGACCCTCCTTGGCTGGAGACTGGCCGGGAACGAAGGACAGTCCCCACCGAACAGCGCTACCCAAGTCAGAGCGCAAACGCCTGCGAAGTGCTGCCAAGCTTCCCATCCGGATGAACTATGATCCTTCGCATATCTGCAGAGATATGCACACATGGAAGCAAGCAGAAGCAGAAGAAGGCTTTTAAAAGGAATACGCATGAGGAGAAGCGGTTGAACCTTTGCTCTAAGCGTCTCAGTGATGCCGGTATTGTCACCCCTGAGGCGGAGCCAAGCTTCTGGCGGAAGCTGCAAAGCCCTCATGACCTCAAAGCATCTTTCTTGGGCAGCAGCACTTGGCAGCAGAAATCCCAATGCAGCCGGGCTTCAAAATATCGAATCAGATTCATGTGGCACACCTCAAAACTTCGCTGGAGTAGTCTACGTACATCAACAGACATGCCGTATAACCCAGCAATTCATGGCCAGGGCACGTAGATTTCATAGACGTGCTGTGGCTGCTCTGCCTTTTCAGTCTCCTTCTCTGCTTCCTTTTCGGGCATACTCTCTGGTGGGACATATCCTGGTTTGCGTGCAGGGCAGGGTGTCTTGAACATGTAGCATGGAATTTGCTCACATGTGCCCGCCGAATGTCCTTCTCCCAACTCCTTCTTCAGCTTCTTCTCGCGCTTGGCTTGCTTTTCCGCAAGCCGCTTGTGATCAACGTCGCGATGCACGTACTTGCGGAATCCCGCTTCCATTCGAGCGGAGTCAACCCAGTAGTCGGAAGTTCTTGCCGGAGCTTGCGAGGTGGGATGTGGCACGGTTGGCTTGCCCTCTGCCAGGAGAGGGTCTGGTTCATTCAGTGGAACATCTGGCAAATAGCTGGCAAGAATCTCTGCAGTCTGCTGCGCTCGGGTGACGTTGCTCACCCAAATGCCTCTGTACTGAATCTGAACCTCTCCATATCGGTCTTTCTTAACACCAAGCCGGTCTGCCAGGAGCCTGCAGGCATGCTGACCAAGGCATCCAGGGCTCTTCAAAGCCCGAAGCACAACGCATCTGCCCTCCCAACCTCTGCGCCAGCTTTGCTGACTGCTCACGGCCCAGGTCAGTCAGCCTCGGCTTTCAGGATTTCAGTCACTTCCAGTCACCGCATTCTGCAGGCCTATCACAAGCATCCTCCTTGCTTAGCATTTCTTACAAAAATGTTTGCAAGCTCCAAGCCAAACCACCCGTGCTCGTCGTCATCCAGGTTGTACTGCCCGTGCCTCACGAATAGCAGGTGCCGAATCTGTCCAGTAGTCTTGACTGGGTTGGCAGATGGCAAGGAAGTTGGCGGAGCGCGTCCATCCCAATCAACATTCCACGCCCTCTGCCACAGTGTGGAAGCATCTGAACACTGGGCTGGATCCCTCCACCACTCACTATCACAGGAGCACGACCGTGGCTTCTTGCGATTCTCTTCCAGCAGTGCGCCTAAGACAGCTCCGGCAAGTAAAGCCGCAGGCGTGAGGGCCACAGAACCCTGCCGGCACTTGTTCTCTTGGAGAGTTTGGTCATGGAAGGAACTCGTGTAAGGTCTGGCCGCAATGGTGTTGCGCAGCAGACATCTCAAAGCCAGCTGACCCTCAGCCAGCGCGAGTGAGGGCCGTATGGTTTGCATGAGGCGTGCCATTGCAAGGAGACTGTCTTTGAACCCGCGACGGGCAATCAAGTCATGAGGACCCTTCTGAATATCCCTATGATCCTGCCCAGAGGTTACACAGGAGCCAGGCCTGGTGTCTCCGTCAAAGCTGCAAGCTCTGCTTCGACCAGCTGCGGCATCAGCATCCTGCGCGACTTCGCTCCAGATCATCTGAATTCTGCAGATAAGTCATGGCTCGAGACCGACAGCTTGCCGCCGGTTTTGCTCAATTCCTGTGTATCTGTCTCGGGCAGACGGGGATCTGCATCCAGTCGGCTTGACCTGTCACGTTATGTTGGTTGCATCCGGAAGGGACGTGTCAAGGCAAACCAACACAGGCTCCGGCGACGCTCGCTCCAACGCATCCAGCCGCTGAGTGTTTAAGGTCTCCATGAACTTCGTCAACACCAACAAACCCCAGAGCGGCAAACATTAGCTCCGCGGCCTGATCCAGATCCAGGCTTACGGGTCTGCAAAAGGAAATCCCAAGCCGCGGGCCTCTGGGTCCTCTCAGAACGGACGTACTGCTTGATGTGTAGAATCCCCCCCCCATGCCGATGCGGGGCATTGGCGGGCCGCAGCTAGAATTTAGAAGGTGTCTGACATCAAAAATCTGAAAATCGAAAGCTTCACACATTGTGTAAGGCTTTGCACATCATGTACCGGTTTCAACTGCTTCCAATATCTTCGGCGGTCGCTCTTAATGAACACGGTGCATGAACACAGCGATTCTGCCGGAATTGCTGTTAGAGCTGCAAGAAACACTTTACCTTTTTGCTTCTGCTCCTGCCCCAGCTCAAGCCTTGCCTGTCCCCACTCCTGAAGCTTTGCTTCACGAATCGTCCGTGATTCTACTTCCCGCGCCTGCGCAGAGTTTGACATGCACCTACCTAAAGCAGGCGCTACATCAAAGGAACCAACGACATGCTACACACTGGGCTTGCTGTGGCTACACAACTCAAGGGCCAGTGGGTTCAGAGCGCGTCTTTGCTCATCACTCAAACCTTGGTGAGCGGCTCTGCCACCAGGGAAAGGTTCCTATCTTCTGTCTCTATCCAGCACAGAGGCCGCAACATCTCAATTGGCTGCTTCTCAAGCTTCCAGCCACCCTTCAGCAGCTTATTGACATGCCACTAGGCCACTGGGCAAACTGCGGAGTCTTGGTATGGTGCCTGTTCCATCCTCGCAGGGGCATCACCGCTACCTGGCACGGTCAGGGCGTGGAGGAAAGCAGGCACGTGCTGCAAGCAAGCAGCGGTAAAGGGAAGCAGTGTGACAGTGTGCAGCTACAAGTGGCAGGTTAGGGTTCCTCTCCCGCATATCGGCAAAAACTGGCAGTTGGATTCCCTTCTACAGCACCCAATCAAAAGTGGCTCTCCAACAGTGCTCACATAGTTCCACAACAAAGCCGCACGCGTACCTGCCTCTGCTGCGACGAGGGCGCTTTGGAGAGCCTCTGGCTTCAGCCGCATTTTGAAAACCACGTTGCTTGGTACGTCCTCTGTATGGCCAAAGATTGATTCGGAGCCTACATCTTCAGCAAAGAGACTACCAGGACAAGCTGTGAGTGATCAAGCTACCTTCCTAGTTCATTCAATTTCAGGACTGTTCACTTCATGCTTCGGTTCAACCAAGATTTCGCCACCTCAGAGTGTGAAAAGTGCGCCCTAAGTCACAACGCTCGCTGAGGCCGCCGGCGGACATCAGGGACAGGCTCCTCAATCACAGCCTGGATTGAAAGATCTGCGCTGATGAGTCACCCTTCGCCAGTTCAATGCAGAAGGCTTCGTGAGCAGTTGCCACACAATGGACCAAGTAGCTCCAGGGGCATCTGCAGACCCTGCCCCAGCATCCTCGTCCACGTCCCATTCCTGCCGCCACCTTCCAGAAGCATGGAGCGGTCACGCTATATGATATTGTCTTCCTGCGCGGCCTTCGGACGGCTGCATTGCAGAACTCCTCCCGCTGCGGAAGAAATACCTCAAGGCACAGTAGGTTGAGCAAAGAATCCACACATTGGGAGTAGCTACCATTTCTTGGTTTTGGTGCTTGGAAGGCTATTAAGGCATGCTGTCCCAATTGTTTTTTGGGGGGCCTCCGGTTCTTTTTCCGTACTTTTTGGTTTTGGTGCCTGGAAAGGTTATTCGCGCATGCTTTCTGCAGAAGGCTTGAGGTTTAGAAGTGCAGGGTCTGCATCGGAATTGCGGGAACATCCTGATTGGATGACATGCTGCCCGGGTGAACTTTTGGAACGTTTGAAGGAAAGCTCCGAGGCTGGTACGCGAGGTGTGATTGCCATCGATGACGGTCGAGTTTCTTTTGGTGTCAGCTTGCGCGGCTTAAAAAAGAAGCAGGGTGGTTGAGGGTGGGGCGCAACGTCCCCCATTTGCAAACATAATGATTGGATGACATGCTGCCTTCGTGAACTGTTGAAAGACGCTCTTACAGGCGACCTCCTGCCAACGGTAAGAGTGTTCATTTTTTTGTT